>RJWK010062085.1:0-12902 GCA_004363435.1 Platanista minor
GGATCTCAGCAGGCTCCCGGGGGCCCAGGTGGGCAGGGGAAACCTGGCCACGCTCCCTTTTGATCCTCTGCCCTCCCAGTGGTCCCCCAATTTCCCCCTTCGGGCGTGGGATCCCTTCCTCTCCCCCAGCCGCCCCTCAGGGGCGCCAGTCCCATCCCGCCTCCTCTTCCTCTCCCCCCTCACTCCCCCACATGCCCCACATCCTACCTGGTCGCTGGGGGTTCCTCCTGTCCCCTTAGGTGTCCGTGGTACCCCACCGGTGCCTGGTAGGTGCGCTGGTTGTGCGGAGACGCAAATTCCTCATCCTCCTTGTCCGCCATCTTGACTCCTCTCTGCCAGGCTCATTCTAGGTCCATTACATTTATTTAGTCCTTATAGCACTCTTATCAGGTATGGGTATTATTATTATCCCCATTTTATAAATGAGGAAATGGAGGCACAGAGAGGTTAGGGAAGTTGCCTAGCATCACATGACTGGCATGTGGAGGAGCCAGCAAACATTTTGGAGAGGTATGGTACTGAAGATTGGACTTTCTTTTCTTGCCCAACTCTGTAACATAGTATCAGATGATTTTAGGAAAGGTACCAGCTCCTTTATTCAATGTATTTCCTAATCTTTGAATTTAGAGCTCAAAGCAGCAGTACAATGGAAAAGGGAAAATTTGGTGATATGGAGGGAAATGGCCACAGAAAACTCAAAGATGTCTTAAAGGACATCTATTTTAGTGTTTAGAGATGGAGTGTTTTGCATATTAGTTGCCAGAGAATGTTTTTAAGAACTTGAAAACATTTGGTTTTCCTAGGTGTCCCCGATGGTCCCTTTCTTGTCCTGTTTATTTTATATTTCACTATCCATTAAGAAAGTGTATATTGGGCACTGTTCCACCACAGCTGCCTCACTGCCCAGTTATCTTAAATTCTGATCTAGTGGTTTTGGAATCATTGAAGTTGTTTGTTTATTGAAACATTTCAAAATTAAAGAAAACTTATAAGAACTTTACAAAGAACTTTTCTTCTCCTGGACCATTGAGAGCAAGTCCCATTGCCCCTGAATACTTTTTTTTTTTTTTTTTCTATAAACAAGGATATTCTTCTCATCAGCGGCTCTCAAAGTGGAGTCTCTAAATCAATAGCATCAGCCACTCCTAATAACTTGTTAGTGATGCAAATTCTTGAGCCCCACCCCAGACCTCCTGAATCAGAAACTCTGAGGTGGAGTCCAGATATCTGGATCTTAACAAGTCTTTAAGATGGTTCTGATGAACACTCAAGATTACATGTCAGGTATTCTGTAGAGTATCCTATATCACCTCACCACAACCATACAAGTCAGGTACAGGAAATTAATACTGATACATTACTACCATTTACTCCTCACAATCCATTTACATTCTGCCAATTTCCCTAATTTTCACATTCTTTACAGCAAAGGAATGACACCCAGATGCTCCCATTGCATTTATTTGTCATGTTTCTCTAAAATATCCTTCAGTCCTTAATATTTCTTAGATTTTCATAACCTTGACACCTTTGGAGATGACAGACCAGTTATTTTGTAGACTGTTCCTCAATTTGCATTTGTCTGATGTTTCTTCATGATTTGATTCAGGTTGTGGACCCTTGTCAGAAATATCACAGATGTGATGCTGAGTTCTTCTCACTGCATCCCATTGGGTGGTACACAATTTCAATTTGTTCTCTATCTGAGGATGTTTACTTTAGTTACTTGGTTAAGGTGATGTCCGTTAGACATTTCCACTGTAAAGTTACTTTTTTCTTTATAATTAATAAGTATTTAGTTGAGAGAAACTTTGAGAGTACATAAATTCATTGTTTCTTATCAAACTTTTCATTTATTTATTTGTTTGTTTTTTCATCCATCCATTTGTATGGGTATGGGTCTCATGGATTCCTATTTTATTAATGGGTTATATTCATTACTATCATTATGATGCTCATATTGTCTCAGAATGGGCCAGTAGAAGCCCTTTCAAGGTTGCTTATGTGTTCTTTTGACACATCCTCATCATCTGTTGAGCTCTTCCGTGTTTCCTGGTACAACAAGATGTTCCAGGCTCGTCTTATATTTTCTTTGCCCTGGCTCTGGAATCAGCTATTTCTCAAAGGAGCTCTAGTTTCTTTTCTTTTCTTTTTTAGTGGTAAATGGTATTTTAAAATCAAGATACTGGGTACTAGGTGTGCTCATTGCTCCTGGGGTGTAACTGCTTCCAGGCCCACTCAGTCAACAGAGCTAGGGACTGTATGTGTGCGTGTGTGTGTCTACACATTCAAATCTACATTTGTTTCAACATCTAGCTATACATATTAAAAGCCATGAATTCACCCTGATATCTCCAATTCCAGTCCAAAACCACAGAGTTTATTCTAGTTTTCTCCCTTTTTGTATTTGTAGCTCCCTGCGTTAACAGTGTGGAATCTGATTCCTACTCTCTTATGTATTCCTACTATTTTATGTATTTGATCAACTTCTCTGTCTGTGGGACCAGTTTCCCGTCACCAGTGCTGTCCCACTCCCTTTGTGGGCACCCTCCCCATCCCATTTGGTCTCTGACACCCATGCTGACACCTGCCACTGCTCTGGTCTGCATAGATGCCTCTCACTCCACTAGGTTCATATATCCCATGAAGCCCACTTTCCTACACAGATGACCTCCTTACCCTGCTCAGACTTTGACACTTTGTGTGGGGCTGCCCCTCTCATGCACCCATGGATGATGTCCTCACCCAGCTATGGCTCTGATACTCTGCACTACTGCCCTCCTTACCCCACTCAGACTCCAAAATCACACGCTGGGCTGGGCCACCAACCCTTCTTCTCTTGTGAATGCCTTACTCACTGCACTTGGGCTCCAACCAACCATCTTGGACTGTTCCCCTTCGTCCCCAATTCCATCCCACCCACCCCCGACATGGGCATGCTTCCCTCACCTTGGTAAGACTCCAACGCCCCACTCTGGGCCACTTAAAATTCCTCCACCATCCAGACCTTTGCACTGAATTGTTCAGGGAGGAATAGGAAGAAGAGGAAGAAGAAAACACAGTGAGGTTTTAGTGTACTTTAAAAATCAACTTATTTATTCACAAGACCAGTAGATTTACTTTTAGCAATTGTTTAGGAAGGATACAAAGCCATTTCCATTTTTGTCATAAAGCTTAAGAACCATGTATTGTCCTAAAATTATGTCTTTTTATATATATCAGGTACCTAGAGGCATTTCAAATGTTTTTTTCTGCTCAGGGGAAAGTTGACTAGTATGGTAGGATTGAAGCATTTTTTCTTGGTTCTCTGAGAACCTTGATCTCCACACAATATCATTACCTTGTTACTTTTGTTGTTCATGTCATAGTTGGATTATATCTGTGCCTTTCCTGCGTGTTTTTCATCCTCACTAGATGCACTAATGTCTCTGATTCATATCCTGAGGGCTTTTCCCTTCTCTAGTGCTCAGATCTGTGGGCTTGGGTCACTGCATCAGAGACAGCATCTAAGAGCCCAAGATGCAAAGAAAGAAGCTGCTTGTAAAAGTGTCAGATGTAAGAGTCAGATGCAAGATTTGGAAGCAAGCTTGCTGAATGAATTTTCCTGTTTCTGTAAACTACATATGACTGAAATGGGGGAGGAGGGGGAGGAATTTGAAGGATTGAAGAAAGAGGAAAGAGTGGGAAACCCTCAGGCCTAGGTTGGAGGAAGGGTGATGACATGACATTTTGTGGGGAGCACCAGGGAACCCTGAATAGGTGGACTCAGCTGTCGCTCTTGTTGCTGTCACCAACAGCCAGTGGTTGGCCTGTCAGCCATGAGTGTCTGGGTCAAAATGACACTCGTCTGAGCCATGGAGATCCTGCCCAGTCTTTTTTCCTGTCCCAGTCATAACTCGCTGCTAGTCATGGGACAGGGTAAGCATTTGCAGACAGAGACTAAGGAAATTGTAACCCTCGTGGGGTTGACATGGTGGTGTCAAGAGAGAACTTTACCTCTTGATCATGGTGCGGCCAAGTGGGGTCTGGACAGAACCAGTGGGAAATTGCCCCTTGGGACAGGACAGTGGTGAACTCACATTCCCTGTTATGTTATTGTTATTGTAGTAGATGTACATGGAAACTAAAATATTAGTACAGAATGCTACAGCATGAATAATAAAATTCTCCCCCACCCAGTTCTGTTAGTGTTATAAAATCATAATTCTAAATGATAAGCTAATACCTTAACTCATTGATTTATCAACTTTAAATTGTATTTATTGATGCTTTAGTAAAATATATGAGGATGAAATTCATTTCAGTTACCCTTTTAATCTGATCCCATGAGATTTTTTTTATTGAGGTATAGTTGATTTACAATATTGTATGTTTCAGATATACAGCATAGTGATTCACAATTTTTAAAGATTATACTCCATTTATAGTTATTATAAAATATTGCCTATATTCTCTGTGCTATCAAATATATCCCTGTAGCTTATTTATCTATACATAGTAGTTTGTACCTCTTAATCCCTTACCCCTACCTTGCCCCTCCTCCCTTCCCTCCCCCCACTGGTAACCACTAGTTTGTTTTCTATATTTGTGGGTCTGTTTCTTTTTTATTATATTTCCTACTTTGTTTTAGTTTTTAGATACCACATATAAGTGATATCATATAGTATTTGTGTTTCTCTGTTGACTTATTTCACTAATAATATCCTCCAGGTCCATCTATGTTGTTGCAAATGGCAAATTTTCATTTTTTATGGCTAAGTAGTATTCCACTGTGTGTATATGTGTGTGTGTCCACATCTTCTTTATCCATTCATCTGTTGATGGGCACTTAGGTTGCTTCCATATCTTGGCTATTGTAAAATAATACTGCTATGAACATTGGGGTACACATTTTTGAATTCGTGTTTTTGTTTTCTTCAGATACATACCCATGAGTGGAATTGCTGGATCATGTATTACTTCTATTTTTAGTTTTTTTGAGGAACCTCCATACTGTTCTCCACAGTGGCTGCATCAGTTTACATTCCCAACAGTAAATGAGGATTCCCTTTTCTCCACATCCTCACCAACATTTGTTATTTGGGGACTTTTTGATGATAGCCATTCTGATAGCTGTGTAGTGATATCTCAGTTTGGTTTTGATTTGCCTTTCTCTGATGATTCACCACATTCAGTATCTTTTCATGTGCCTGTTGGCCATCTGTATGTCTTCTTTGGAAAAATGTCTATTAAGGTTTTCTGCCCATTTTAAAAATTAGTTTTTTCTTTGTTTGTTTTGATATTGAGTTGTATGAACTGCTTATACATTTTGGATACTGACCCCTTATGGGTCATATCATTTGCAAGTATTCTCTCCGATTCAGTACGTTGTCTTTTTGTTTTGTTCATGGTTTCCTTTGCTGTGCAAGAGCTTTAAAGTTTAATCAGGTCCCAATTTGTTAACTTTTGCTTTTGTTGCCTTTTACTTAGGAGACAGATCCAAAAAAATATTGCTACAATTTATGTCAACGAGTGTTCTGCCTATGTTTTCTTCTAGTAGTTTTATGGTTTCTAGTCTTACATTTAGGTCTATAATCCATTTTGAGTCTATTTTTGTATATGGTGTGAGAAAGTGTTCTAATTTCATTCTTTTACGTATAGCTGTCCAGTTTTCCCAGCACCACTTATTGAAAAGACTGTGTTTTCTCCATTGTACGTTCTTGCCTTCTTTATTGTAGAATAATTGACCATAAGTGCGTGGGTTTACATTTGGGCTGTCTATGCTGTTCCATTGATCTATGTATCTGTTTTTGTGCCAGTACCATGGCATTTTGATTACTGTAGCTTTGTAATATATTCTGAAGTCAGGGAGCATGATACCTTCAGCTCTGTTCTTCTTTCTCCAGATTGTTTTTGCTATTTGGGGGTCTTTGTGTTTCCATACAAATTTTAAAATTATTTTTTCTACTTCTGTGGATAATTGATGTTTTGCTAGGGATTGCATTGAATCTGTAGATTGCCTTGGAGTATGGTCATTTTAACAGTATTAATTTTTCCAGTCCATGAACATGATATAGCTTTCCATCTGTTTGTGTCATCTTCATTTTCGTTCATCAGTGTCTTACAGTTTTCTGAGTACAGGTATTTTTTTTTTATCTCCTTAGGTAAGTTTATTCCTAGGTATTTTGATGGGGATTACATTGAAACTGTAGGTCATATGGGCAATATGGGTATTTTTACAATGTTAACTCTTCTATTCCAAGAATTTAGGATGCCTTTCCATTTATTTATGTCTTCATTAATTTCTTTCTCATGTCTTACAGTTTTTAGTGTGCAGACCTTTTACCTGCTTGGTTAAATTTGTTCCTAATTATTTTATATTTGTTGATGCTATTGTAAATGGGATTGTTTTCTTAATTTCCTTTTCAGATAGTTTGCTGTTAGTGTATAGAAATGCAACTGCTTCTTGTGTGTTTATTTTGTATCCTGAAACTTTACTGAATTTGTTTATTAGTTCTAAAGTTTCTTGGTAGAGTTTTTAGGGTTTCTTATCTATAGATTATGTTATCTGCAGAGACAATTTTACTTCTTCCTTTACAATTTGGATGCCTGTTATTTCTTTTTCCTGCCTAATTGCCTTGGCTAGGACTGCCAATACTATGTTGGGTAAAAGTGGTGAGAATGCACATCCTTCTCTTGTTCCTGATCTTAGAGGAAAAGCTTTCAACATTTTGTCATTGAGTATGCTGTTAGCTGTGGCTTTGTCATATATTATATTGAGGTATGCTCCTTCTAAACCCAATCTATTTTTTATCATGAAAGAGTGTTGAATTTTGTCTAATATTTTGTATCGATTGAGATGATCATATGATTTTTATCCTTCATCTTGTTAATGTAGTATATCACATCTTTGATTTTCATATGTTGAACCACCCTTGCATCCCACTTTATCAGGGTATATGATCCTTTTAATATTGTATTGAATTCAATTTGCTAGTATTTTGTTGAGGATATTTCACTTACATTTATCAGAGATATTGGCCTGTAATTTTCTTTTCTTGTACTGTCCTTGTCTGGCTTTAGTATTAGAGTAGTACTGGCCTCATAAAACATGATTGAAAGCTTTCCCTCCTCTTCGATTTTCTGTAAGAGTTTGAGAAGGATTAGCATTCATTTTTCTTTAATTTTTTCATAGAATTCACCCATGAAGCCATCTGGTTCTTCACTTTTTGTTGTTGTTGGGAGGTTTTTGGCTACTGATTCAATCTCCTTACTCATTATTAGTCTGTTCAGATTTCTGTTTTTTCATGATTCAGTCTTGGTAGGTTGTATGTTTCTCAAAATTTATCCATTTCTTCTAAGTTGCCCAATTTATTGATTCACAGTAGTCTCTTATGATTGTTTTGTATTTCGGTGGTATCAGTTGTAATGTCTCCTTTTTCATTTACAAATTCATTTATTTGAGTTGTCTTTTTTTTTTCTTGGTAAGTCTAGCTAAAAGTTTGTCAATTTTGTTCATCTTTTAAAAAAAGCCAGCACTTAGTTTCATTGACTTTTTTCTGTTGTATTTCTAGTGTCTATTTCACTTATTTCTACCATTATGGTTATTATCTCTTTCCTTCTGCTAACTTTGGGCTTAGTGTGTTCTTTTTCTAGTTTCTTGAGGTGTAAAGTTAGGTTGTTTATTTGAGATTTTTTTTTTTTCTTAATGTAGACATTTATTGCTGTATACATCCCTCTTAGAATTGCTTTTGCATTATCCCATAAATTTTGATATGTTGTATTTCTATTTTCATTTATCTCAAGATACTTTATGATTTCCCTTTTGATTTCTTATTTGACCCGTTAGTTTTTCGGGAATGTATTGTTTAATTTCAAATATATATTTGTGAATTTTCCTTCAATTACTGATTTCTAATTTCATAGCATTGTGGTTGGAAAAGGTACTTGATAATGATTTCAATCTTCTTAAATTTGTTAAGACTTGCTTTGTGGCCCAACATGTGAGCTATATTGTAGAATGTTCTATGTGCGCTTTAGAAGAATATGTATTCTGCTGCTGTTGCAGTTGTTTTATATATGTCTGCTAGGTCCGTTAGTATTATTCAGGCCCACCCTTTCCTTTTTGATTTATGTCTAGTTGTTCTATCCAATTTGAAAAAAGAGTTTTGAAATCCCCTACTATTATTGCATTGCTGTCTATTTCTCCCTTCAGTTCTGCTAGTATTTGCTTTAAATATTTATGTGCTTCAAAGTTGGGGGCATGTATAATTTATAATTGTTATATTTTCTTTGTGAATTAACCCTTTTATCAGTATATAGTGACCTTTGACTCTTGTGACTGATTTTGAAAGTCTATTTAAGTATAGCCATCTCTATTCTCTTTTGGTTATCATTTCCATGGAATATCTTTTTCCAACCCTTTACTTTCAGCCTATGGGTGTCCTCAAAGCTAAAGTGAATCTCTTGTAGGCATCATATTGTTGGAGCTTGTTTTTTATGCATTCAGGTACTCTGTGTGTTTTGATTGGAGTATTTAATTCATTTATGTTCAAAGTAATTATTGATAGGTAAGAACTTACTTTACTGTTGCCATTTTCTTGATTATTTTCGGACTGTTTTGTAGTTCCTTTATTCCTCTCATTCATTATTCCTTTGTGATTTATTTTTTTTGTCGTGGTGTCTTTAAATTCCTTTCTCTTTGTCTTGTGTATATCTATCAGAAGTTTTTTCTTTTTGGTTACCGTGAGGCTTACATAAAATGTCTTACAGATGTACCAGCCTATTTTAAGCTGATAATTACCTTAAATCACACCCAAGAGCTATACAGTTTACTTTTATTTCTCCTCCTTCCACATTTTATGCTATTGATGTCACACTTTACATCTTTTTATGTGCATCCAATACAAGTTATTGTAGCTATGGTTAGTTTTAATACTATTGCTTTTAACTTTTATACTAGAGACAAATGTGACTTATATACCACCATTACAGTATTAGAGTATCCTAATTTTGACCATATATTTAGCTTTAACAGTGAGTTTTATACTTTCAAATGTTTTCATGTTATTACTTATACCATTCTTTAATTTCAACTTAGCATTTCTTGTAGGGCATATCTGGTGGTGATGAAATCCCTTAGCTTTTGTTTTTCTGGTAATGTCTTTATCTTCATGTCCTATAGTTCTGAAGGACAGTTTTGCTTGGTTAGCAGTTTTTTCTTTCAGCACTTTGGACGTATCATCTCACTCCCTTCTGGCCTGCACATTTTCTGCTGAGAAACTCACTGAGCGCTTTTTTGGGGGTCCCTTGTATATGATGATTCATCTTTCTCTTGATGATTTACAAATTTCTCTTTGTCTTTTACTTTTAACGTTTTGATTGTAATGTGTCTTGGGGATAATCTTTGGGTTTACCCTACTTGAGGTCCTTTGACCTTCCTGTATCTGGATATCCATATCTCCTCCCTAGATTTTGGATATTTTCAGCTCTTATTTCTTTATTTCTGGGAGCAGTTGGAACCAAGTCACAGGCCTGTTTTGGGATCTGCTCTTAGACCAAGATTGTTTGGTCTGCCTCTGGAGGGCCTGATGGAGGCTTGTTTCCCAGTGGGTCCCTGTGCTGGCAGGACTCCTTGCTTACTGTGTCTGATAGGGGCTGGATCTGGATCACAGGCACATCAGGGTCTGCTTCTGGGACCAAGAAGCGGTGGGTGTATTTGACTCCCCCCAGGTCCCTTGGTGTATGGGGCTGGTGGCGGGACCAAGCCAAATGGGACTGTAGCCAAGTCCTCAGCGGTACAGAACTGTTTTCAGTTCTGTAGCTGGGACTAAAGTCAATGGGTCAGACACCTGGGCACAGAAGTTCTTCTAAAAATGACCTACTTGGTCTTGCACTCCACTGGGTTTCACAATCTCCTCCCTGGGTCCCAAAGCTCCCAAGAAGGTACTTTTGTTCATGGATGGCTACCAATTTGTTGCTGAGGGGGATATGAGAGGACCTCCTATTCTGTTGTCTTGCTGATGTCACTCTTCTCTCTCCTGTTTTCTAAGCTTTGACTTTTCACTCTCCAGTCTAGTTTATTTTCAGTCTTTTCTTCCAGCCATTCTACTGAATATTTTATTTCAGCAATCATATTTCTGAATTCCGTTACTTCTGTTCTTGGTTTATTCCTCTTTCAGAAGTGTGATCTTACTGTCTGCAAACAACACTTCTCTAAAGACAGTAATTATACATTTTTAATGCTTTAACATTTTTTTCCTTGAATTCAATAGACCCTTCAGGTTATTTTCTATTAGTTTATCTTTGTTTTTCTTATGGTCTTTCTGGTTTTCTTCAAATGTTTGTTAATCCCTTTTTGTACACTTATTTTTACAAAGTAAAGGCTGTGTTGATCCATGAGTAGGTAGGTACATTTCCTCTGTCAGTGCAGAGCTGGATGAGGGCTGAGAGTACACCTACCTGTGTGGGAAGGGCTTGTATACTAGAAGCCTTCACTTTAGGTTGTGCAAATAGGAACCATCTGACCTCTCATGGTCTTACTTTTAGGGTGGCAAGCCCTGTGAGAGCCCTGGCCTGCACCCATCAGATTACACCTTTTCTTCAGAGACTATTTATGTGGCTGCAGCTTTGGGGAAAATGCCATCACTGCACAGTTCTCAACAAAGGAGCTTAATTTCTGTCCTTCATCTTGCCCATGTTCTGGGTTCCTGCTGATTTCAAGGAGTTCTTCCATTAAGAAAAGATCCCACCTTCACTACAGCATTCTTTGGTGCATGCTCTAAGCAGTGCATTTCTGCTGTAGTTCATCCTGTTTGCTTTCTAACTTTAGGAAATTTATTAGAAACATTGGCCTACTGATATCCCTCCCTACAAGTCTCAGCACTTTGAGGAATGTGCCACTACAATCTATTTTAAGATGAGGAAGATAAACATGTGCATTCAGCCTGACATTTTGAACTGGAAGAGATTTATTCACTTAATTTTATAGTTGGTGGCATATCTCTTTAAAATTTTCAACAGTATGTGGAGGTTATATTTTATAAATCCCTACGTACCTCAGTGTATCTTTCCACATAAGCAAGGATTCTTAGCTGGGTATAAAATTCAGGACATGTTGCTCCATATCCTATTTCAGAAGAGAATTTGAGGCCAGCCTAAATGTTTTTCTTATAGATGGCGTCCATCTACCATGTGTTTCTGCTTAACAATACATGTGAGATTTTTAACCTCTTTTAATTGTTCAAAAATTTTAGCATGTTGACACTAGGTGTGGATCTCTTTTTAATTTATTTTTCCTGGAATGCAATTATATTCACCTCTGTAAACTTGGCACATAGTAAGCACCCGTTAATAGCCAATAAATAAATGAATGAATAAACATTCCAACTTGAAGTCTCAGTTTCTACTCAGTTTAGGTTTAGTTTCTACTCAGTTCTTTTTTATCAAATGATATCACTCCTATATGGAATCCAAAAATGCTACAAATGAACATATCCACAAAACAGAAACAGACCCACAGTCACAGAAAACAAACCCATGGCCACCAAAGGGGATGAGGGGGTAGAGATAAATCAGGAGCCCGGAACTAATATATACACACTACCATATTCAAAATAGGTAAACAACTAAGTCCTACTGTATAGCACAGGGAACTATACTTAACATCCTGCAACAATCCATAATGGAAGAGTCTGAAAAATAATATATAATATATATATTAACTGAATCACTCTGCTACACACCTAAAACCAACACAACACTGCAAACCAACCACATTCCAACAAAAATAAAATTAGTAACTTTCCAATAACCCTCTGAGGAACAAGTGGGTAACTTGAGGGGACTGGAAAAAAAAGACTGGAAATTTTTGTTAAAAGAGAGAAAAAGAGAGCAAGAGGAAGGTTTTAATATTTTCTTTTCTTTCCTAGCTGACTGGTTTCTCCAAATTTTTAAGTATTTACCTCCTTACTTCAATCCTGTTCCATAACCTCAATCAGAGGGTAAAAAAAGACTACCAAGGTATGTGATGGAAAATTGGAAAAGTTCATTTGGAGCTAATGTAATAAAAGGAGATAAAGATCATTCCAGACGTAAGAGTGGGCATAATGTATTCTCAACTCATTCAATCATAAAAATAAAATTTTACTTTGTTTCAGGACTAAACTGTATAAAAGGGCAGACTTGTTGCTATGAAACATACTTCCTGGTTTTCAAGCTTCACAAAAACTCTTCTTTAGGGACACAAAGTTGTGTTTCCCAGTTGTCTCCTCAGATTTCAGAACTATTTGTTTTCCCTTCCATCTTAACAAAACACCTGGTGCTAGCTCTGACACTTTGTTCATTAAATAACACTTACCCACATTTACCAGGTCCTACTACCTGTCTGGCACTTCCCAGGGTGTGGTCATAATAGCCCTTCCCTCAGCTTTCTATCTCCCTCTGACTGTAGATAATCAAAGGGTCTCTAGAAAGTTTGTTGTTAAAATTCTTCCTAACTGTTGGTTCACAAACTGGCCGCCATACACAGATGGCAAGGACACATCAGAGAAAGAGGCAGCCACTCCAAATTGGTAGATGGCAGGTTTAATAACAAAGGAACTTCCTTAGAGGCTTGTCTTGGGTGCTGCAAGACAAGTAGATCTCCACACCCACCTGCCAGGATCTTAAAAGTTTTTAAAGAGACTCTATCAGAGTTCAGTCATGTATTCAGTCCAGATGGTCTCAACAACACCTACTCTCTCAAGGCTGCGTCCTTGAAGCTATGGGAATGGTGGGCAGACAAGGGAGGGGGTGAGGAGCCTCCAATTCCCTGGTTCCAGGTCAGGGGTCAACCAGTGGTCACGTCCTCTAGATGACCTCCTCCAACCCTCTTTAGACCTCTTTTCCTCTATATTGGTTTTCCAAGCCTCTCCACTCAGACT
>RJWK010062086.1:0-12902 GCA_004363435.1 Platanista minor
GGTCGGTGCTCATGCGACAGGTGACAGGAGCTCCCCCCACCCCTCACAGGCTAGGATGGAGCTGGGCTGAGCCCCATTCTGCTCCCCGGAGCCTGGTCCCTCTTCCCCTTCCCGGGGGGCAGGGGACACTCACTGGCGAAGGGCGATGTGGCCGTGGAGCCATTGAGGAAGCTGGGGGACGCGGGCACACCGAGGCCGGCCACGCCCGGCGCCCCGTAGCCGCCGAGGCCAGCTCCGAGGCCGCCGCCGTAGCCACTCTGCTGCGAGCCCGGGCTGGGCGCGAACCCGCGTGGAGACGCACTGCCGCAGCTGCGCGCGTAGCCTGCGGGAGAGCGGCAGTCAGGGGCGCGCGCCAGGCAGGGAAGGGGCAGTCCGAGCTGCGCCGGCGGCTGGGAGGGCGAGGGCGGCGGGACGCACCTGGCTCCGGCCCTGGCGTGGCGTCCCCGACGGCAACGGCCAGCGGGCTGCTGAAGGCGTTGATGCCCACGACGGCGGGGTGCGGGTGGCTGGGGGCCAGAGGTCCGAGCGGCGCGGGCGCGCGGGGGGCGCTGTACAGAGCCTCGGCCACGTCTGCTGCGCGCTTCAGGAGGAGCTCCTGCGAAGACAAGAGCGGGCACGGCCGGGGCAGCCGCGGGCACCGGGAAGCACGGCCGGGCCCGGCGCGGAGAGGCGGGCGGAGGCGCCATACCTGGTTGCCGCCGGGCACTCCGTACAGGGCCTCCGCCAAGTCGGCCGCCCGCTTCAGCAGCACTTCCTGGGGGCAAGGAGGAAAACAGCCGGACGGAGGGGCGGCTCCGGGGGCGGCAGAGGGGCCGGGAGCCGCCTCTTCTCCCCTCGGCCACCAGACACCCTTCTCCCCGCCCCGCCCCTCTGAGTACCTTGGGCAGCCTCTCGGGGTCTCCGGGGTGTCTGGGAATGACTTTCTGTAGCCTCTGGAATCCGTAGTCAATGGTGGGCTCATTCAGGGCTGGGGAGAGGGGCGGTGTTTGGAGGACGCCCCTCCCGGCACGGCGCCGGAGCAGGGCCAAGCCCGCCAGCAACCAGTCCAGGAGCCTTGCTGCAGACCTCCTCCAAGGCCAGCCCAAGCCTCTCGGAAAACTCTGGGCACTCGGGTCAGCGAGGCTTGGGAAGTTTCCTCAGTTCCTTTCTTGCTCATTCATTCAACAAATGTTTACTGAGCCAGGCCCTGTGCCAGCTGCTTGGCGTTAACACACATGCACTATACGATCCCATTTGTGATTAGAAAAAAGGCAACTGTATATATATTAGCTTCAGTATTCCTAGGGGCAGGACTGGAAAGTTTTGTCTGCATTTGATCTTATCAGGAGTGAATTATTTATCATAAAAAAAGAAAAAAAACCCCAACAGCCGTCATGTATCACAGCTCTGGTGGACTCTCAGCAGCGCCCGACCGTTAGGGGTATGCCTGTGTCCCAGGAATGGGCTGCCCCACACCCAGGGCTCTGGGGAGGACGCTGCAGCCTCCTGACCTGGCTCCTGAAGCCCTCCTCCTCCTCCTCCTCACCTCCTCCTTTAGCCTGGCCCCGACCTATCTTAACAGCCTCAAAGCCCTACCTACCTTCTCCACCTCCAACTCTAGATTTAGTGAACTTCCTTTAGTTTCCCCTAAAACGTAAGGCACTCCTTCACCGGCCTTCGTACTTGCCATTCCTTCTCCAGGGATGCCTTTCCCTCATCATCTCTACCTCCTTATTCACCCCTCTGGTTCCAGATTAGCAGTTTAGTCCACACTCGTGCCTGGAGGTTTTCTCTGACAACCACTAGCTCCACCACTGTGTAACTCTACCCACCCCATGCTGTGTTCCCTGTGTTCCCCCCTCACTCTTATACTGGAGCTCCCCGACAGTAAGTAGGGTCACTACTGAGTGTCCAGTGCCCCTTGAAGGGCTTGGTGAATGTCTGTTAGGTGGGGTGGGGGAATGGGGAAAAGTGCCAGACGGTGGAGGTGGAGAGGATACGGGCCAGTGGTCAGATAGACCTGGGAAGGGGGATGAAGCCACATCTTCAGGAGTAGCTTACACTCCTGTCTTGTGTTAACTTCTAACCCTGGCTTCATGCAAGGTGTGTGTGTGTGTGTGTGTGTGTGTGTGTTCGTGGGCATGCAACGTGAAGCCTGTGGTGGCTTGGGGGAACCAAGAGAACCGGGAAGATTTGGGGAGCAGCAAGCTATTTGGGGGCATCTTTGAAAGAAATCCCCCTGTGGAGATGTTCTAGACACTTGGGAGTGCAGAAGGTGAAGGGGGTGGGAGGAGTTGCTCTGGAGAATGTCTGAGGCAGAGAGAATGTCCGGGCAGGGCGTCTGAGGACGTGGAGGCCAGGGAAGGAAACAGAAGCACAGGGAAAGAAGGTCCGGAGAGGAGGTGTCCTGGGATGTGGGGTGAGTGCCAGCAGGGGATTAGGGGGTCTGGCTATTCGCTGACTCCTATACCAGGGCTGGTGTGTGCGGCGTGGGGCTCCATCCCACAACCCTGGGCCTCCCTTCACCCCCCTGACTCCTTACCTGTGTAGACAAAGCGGCCGGGGGCTCCCTTGCAAAATTGCTTGGACTTGTAGGACAGGGTCACCTCCACCACCCCAGGGATGTGCCGTGGGGGCGTCTGCACCCGTATGGCGTGGGGCGTGATGAGCTGCGAGGGGAGAGGGGAGGCCTGCGGGTTCTGACCCGGCGAGGGCAGGGTCCAGCCCCAGGCTGGGAGGGAGACCGGCGGGAACGGCCCACCTCACTCCACACGAGCACGTTCCCAAACACGACCTGCAACCCGTCGAAGAAGTTGTCGCCGATGACAATGACGGTGGCGCCGCCCGTGGTCCAGCCCTCCCCGGGACTGATGGCCTTGATGCAGGGGGTGGCAGCTGGGAGGCAGGAGAGGAGCCAGGTCAGGGGCCCATGCCAATGTGGGGACTGGGGCTGGCTGGGCCCGCGGCAGCCGGGGCTGGCCTGGCGGTCCTGACCTTCGGAGGGGTCCAGGCGGCGCGCCCTGCGGCCATGCTTGGAGTTGTTGTGCACAAACATGTTGTCGGACACGGCCAGCACGTGTCCATCCACGCTCACCGTTGTGGATACCACCACCTGTGGGGAAAGCCAAGGCCAGCCTGGCTGGGGCTTCCAGTAAGGGACTGCTGGGGGGCACTGGCAACTTGAGGCCGGTGGCTGGATACTGTAGTTCAGGGTCACTGGCATGGGGAAGAGCTTCAGCCCCTCTGGAGCTGAGCTGGTGGAAGGGGGACCAACTGGGTTAGGTGACACCCTCAGATGCACAATCTCTGGCTGCCCAGGGGAACTGACCTCCAGGAGCTAGAAAAATCAAAAGCCCTGAAAAAAAATCTCTGACTCCTTGGGCAGAGTGGCTACTGTTTTTGCACGCACATGTACCACAGGCTGTATCCCTAGCGCTCCAAGGCAGGAATGGGTCTTAGGCAAGTGGGAGTGAGCGTTTTGATAGAGGGGAAGCATCGGCCTAAGAGCCCATCAGCAGGAGCCCCCACTGTTGGGAGGAAATTGGGGCTACCTCCTTCTCCCCCCTACCCTTCACTGGGTGGGGTGTGCAGGTTGGGGATGTGCTAAGGGCAGCTGCTCTCTGCTTCACGCTATGCAAATTAGCTGGGTTGTTAATCATGTAAAAATGTCACAATTAGCATCTCCTTAAGTGGGGCTCTAATGAAGCCTCCCTTGGCAACCAGCTTAAGTTGAGACAGAGCTGCCCCACCCCCAGCAAGCACCAGGCTCCAAAGCACTGGTCTGCGCAGGTGTCTGCCCCTGGGGCCTTTCTCAGGGTGGCAGGGCCACAGCCTCCCCGGCCGCCCCATCAGGAAAGGGCAGGTTTGCAGGGGAGAACTCTCTCCTCAGACCCACCTGGAAGCGGCGCATGTCTCGGGGATTCCCCGCATTCTTTAGGCAGTTCTGGTTGCATTTGAGGAAGAACTTGAGGAAGAACCTGAAACAGTGTGGTCGGTGGGCTCAAGGGTCTGGGGGTTCTAGAAACAGATGAAGATCCCAGTGCTTCCTGCCACGCCCTCTCCCAGCAGGGTAACTTCCCCTCTGCCTGCTCACACGAGGCACATACCCCATATTCCCATCCTAAGCTGCATACACACAGGGTACATGTGACACATTCAGTAGACCTGTCCCAACGACAACTTCCCTATACAGAAAATCCCCCACCTCCACAGTGTACAGATCACATAGTGCTGAATTATCTCACAAAGTATATACTCATCACATCTATACACAGTATATTCATCCTAGAGAATACATCCATTATATATACTATATATACCTAGTACTCATGAATTATTATATACACCATATGTAGCAGGTACTCCCACTTACCTGTAAACTTAACCCACACCATGTATGTTTGTCATAGTATATGCCCATCACACACACAGTACATTCATATCACATAGTGTATCCTTCCCCCAGAGTATACCTATCAGCCACAAGATGTTTACTTACAACAGTATACCCATTATATCCACACTGTATATGCCTTATATACTACTACGGACAAGATACAGCCATCACACATAATGTAGACCCACCACACTCAGGGTATACCTTCACAGAGGCATACATGATATGTACTCCACATCAGGTTGGACTCATCACACATATGTGGTATGCTAATCACACAGAGTCTATACCATCATGCATAGTGTGTGCCCATCCTACATAGTATATGCACAGAAAGAATATGAGTATATGCGTTAGTGCACCATTTTTATGTTATATACGATTACCCAGAATATAGTCATTTCAAATATTGTACCGTCATTACAGTGAAATATAATGTACTGTATGTAGAGGGTCTCCCCTACAACAAATCCCACTCATACACAATAGACTCCCTGCCCCAGCATATCCCCCGCAAACAGATTTCCCTCATACACATTCTATATCCCTTATACACATAGCAAAAACCTAACCACATAGAGCATGTAGCCATCATATACACATGGTGTACCTGTCAGACACACCGTACAGATACACAGTGAATACCTGCTTTATCACATACGGTAATTAGAAAAAAGCACAGTATATGCAGTGATGTGACTGCTTTTCAGACAAACACATGAGAATTTGATTCTCCAGTCCTTCTGGGCAGTTGATGCGGATGGTGAGGCCTTGGCCCTGCCACCCCGCCGTGAGGTAACCATGGATAATACTCTGGATTTGTACTCTTCATAAACTCAGGATACTATCAGTAATCTGCCTTCACCCCTATAGGACTCTGTGAGTATCCGCGAAGATGCCCTTTACAAACTGTAGTGTGCTGGGCTAAAGTCTGTGGGGGTCCTGGCACATGGCACAGCCTCCTGAGCTGCTCTATGAGCTCCTCCAACAGCTGCCTGTTTATCAGCTCCCTGGTCTTGAACTCCAGATATGTACATCCATTTAACTCATCACAGTTGCCTCCAAACTCTACGAACATGAAATCAGATTTATTACAAGCTCTGAAAGCTTAGTCCCCAAAGAGGAGGTCCCCAAGTTCTGGGAGGGGTGAGCACCACTCCTGGACAGAGGTGTCCCAAGGGGGCCGTCCCTCATTGGGAGCTGGCAGCAGTCACTTTCCTAGAGATGCATCTCCCCTTGCACCCTGCCTGTGACCCCCTCAGCCCCTGTCATATTCCCCCACACAATGGGCACCCTTCTGGGAACCCTTTTTAGTTCCCTTTCCACAGAGACATTACATCGGCACGCATTTTCATCCATAGTGGACACCACCCAAAGAATACTTTCATGTAGTGTAGACCTTCTATACACCCCCGCAGAGCATCTGGAGGTGCAGACACCTCATGTGACCCCAAAAAGTGCACACCCGTGTAGACACCACACACGTGCCCTCTGTACCCAACCCCACTCCCAAACCTGCAGAACCCTGGGATGTGGCTGGAGATGAGGGCTTTCCAGGCACTGCCTCACTGTGTGGCCTGGGGTAAATCCTTTCACATCTCTGGGATCCTTCCTTATTCATGAACCAGGAGAGTAGCAATTGATGCTTGCTGAGGTCCCTTCCGATCCTGTCTTCATTTCAGCCTCCCAAAGCCTCAGGCTGCTGTTTCCTGCAGGATCCTGGCTCTCCCTGGGGGGGGCCCCTTGTCACCCCCTCCTGCAGCCGTTGCCTGGCAGGTCTCCCACCCTCTCCCTTCCCAGTACAGGTTGCCTCTGTCCTTTGGGTCCACACCAATTCTCACTCCCTGTCTGGCCAACCTCTTCTGGCTCTTCTAGGCTTTGGAGACCACCCCTCCCTGAGAACCTCAGGGTCCTGCCAGTACCTCCAGCTATGCAGGCTTGTCCTGGGACATTTCAGTTTCTGAGCCTCGTTGGCATTATCTGCAGAGTGGTGTTGAGTAAAAAGCAGCCACACAAGGCCTGGGCCTTCTGTGGGGGATACTGAGGGTCAGTCCTCTTTTTCTTTCTCCCTGAGCCTCTAGCTCAGAGCTGCACACAGTCAATGGCATCAGTGGTGGAAGAAGGGTGCCTGAAATCTCACCCACCACCAGATGGTAGTCGGTGAGGCTGTGTCCAGCCGGCACCCACCCAGTCAGAGGCCAAGCCGATGCCAACGCTGCAGGCAGCCTGCGGCCTTACCACCAGTCTCCGGGTTGTTAAGCAAAATCATCTGCAACTTGAAAATAAGGCAAAAAGATGACAGTGAGTCCTTTCAAAGTCATTCTGGAACAGTGGTTTTCAAAGTGTGGTGTCCAGACCAGCAGCATCAGCATCACCTGGGAACTTGCTGGAAATGCAGAATCTCAGGCCCCACCGCAGACCACTGAATCAGAAACTCCTGGAGTGGGACTCAGCCATCTGTGTTTTCATAAGCCCTCCAGGTAATTCCGATGCACCCTGAGGTTTGAGAACCACTGCTTTACAGCTGCACTATCCAATATGGCAGCCACCAGCCCCGAGTGGCACTGAGCACTTCAGATTTGGTTAGTCTGAATTACTATAAGTGTAAAATACATACTGAATTTCAAACACTTAGGAAAAAAGGAATATACAAATATCTCATTAGTAATTTTTTGGTGTTGATTACATGCTGAAACAATATTTTGGATATCTTGGGTTAAATAAAATATATGATCACAATTAATTTTACCAGTTTCTTTCTGTTTTTTAAAATGTGGCTACTAGAAAATTATAAATGACAAATGTATAATGGCTTACATCATATTTATATTGGACAGTGCTATTCCAGAGTATTAAGTTGACAAAGCCACCCAAGAGTTAGCTGATTCTCTAGGAGAAAAAACTTTGACTAATATTTGCTATTAATTGGGGCCAGACTCTATAAAGTTAGGTGCTAATTTGCAGAAAACTGATAAGGTGCAAATGATTTTTGTTGGGAGAAATAAATAACTTCTGTTTGGTAGAGAAATGAGCCCTAAAGCTTACAATTTTATTGTGCTATGGACATTGACTAGCTTTGTGTCTAACTTGGCAATCTTATTCAAGTATTTTTTCACAGATCCTGTTTTCTTTCCCTCCCTCCCTCCTTCTCTGTCTTCTCAACTCTTTCCTCAACTGTCTATATCAGTTTCTCTTAGCCTTCTTTGAACCAGCTTTGTCATCCTGCTGGTTCCTTCACTAATAAGTTACAGAAAACCTCAACACACGCTCAGTAATAATTTGTATGAGAATCATACTTCTACCATTTTGCATATTATGATTTAAAAAGGGTGACTAGCACCCAAAGGGTCGTGTCTTCCAAGGTTAGTCTTGAAATTCTGCAGCACATGGCCTGGAGTTGGGGGATTTCCGTTCTGGTCTAGGAGAACCGGAAGTAATGCCCAGACCTCTCACTCCTCCCAACAGTGCCTGGCTACCCTCAGCCTTGGAAAGTGGGCTCTGGGCCCTTCTTTCCCCAACATTGGGAGACAGACACACCATCCACACCCCCGGAAGCTGGAAGGCCAGGGTGGGGGAATAACATGAGGACAGTCCAGGAAACTTCTCCACAGGCTGGCACCATGGGGTGACACTTTGTTCCACCCTGTGGGGTGGAGGAGAACCCAGAGCAGTCCGGGAAGGATGAGAATGGTGTCGGGAAGAGGAAGGAAGGACAGCAGATCCTTCAAGCCATGTCTGTGTAGAGGACAGATGTGGAGGCTGGGAAGTGGAGAGGGTCAGGTAACCCAGTGGGAAGGGGAGCTGTAGGAGGACACCCTACAGGGACCTAAGGCAGGAAGGGATGTGCACTTTGTTGAGGGCCTGTAAAATCCTGCTTTTCACCAGGGAAGCACCCCCCACCCCCCAAACCTGGATGAGCCCTAGTGCCAGTGTTTTTGAGCATCTCCCCTCCCACCACCTAGGGGCTGGAAGAGAGCCTGGGGAAGCCCCTTTTCCCTGGCTGTGATGGGCCACAGCCCACAGCACTGGCTGACCTGAGGGTGAGCATTTCAGGATGCCGCCTGGGTTGGGGCAATGACCCGTGCCCAGTGCCATCCCTATTGTGGCCTTAAGGTTCTCTGGGAGCACAGACTCCTCATCTGGGCCTCAGAGAAAGGTCAAGTAATAGAAGCTGCCATTAGAATTACTAGAAGAAACCACCATAAATATAAGCATGAATTACAAATAAAATGCTAAACTATGCAAAAAAAATTTTTAAGTGATACAAGTCTAATCTATTGAGCACTTAGCAAGTGCCCGGAACTCTGCTGAGCCTACCATTTGCATTTAATCCTCTCATAATCCCGAGGTGGTGTGGTGTAGGTCTATAATCATTCCCACTCTACTGATGAGAAAACCAAGGATCAGCAAGGATAAGCTACAAAGTCACAGTAGATGCCAAAGTCAGGATACGAACTCGGGACTTTATGAACCACTGATACTGACAAGAGTCATGTTAAAGATCTTGTAAGTGGGGTTTTCGAGTCCAACCCTGCCCCAGCCACGAGGCTGCCGATGCAGGACAGTGCAGCAAGCCTTCCTTCAAAATCAGCCATGAGAGGCAGGCTGTGCAGGGACCAGATTAGCCATTTCATGGGGATTTCCTCAAGGTTACAAATTCATCAGGGGTGCAAAGGAGAGACTCAGGTCCTAGTTTGGGGCCTGTGGCTATTGTGACAGCTGCTCTCAGTCTTAGAAGATTTTCAGGATTAAAGATCAGGACTTTAAGATGAGTCAAGAGTTGATCATTGTTGAAATTCAGTGAGGGAGAGATGTGGTTCATTATTCTATTCTGCCTATATGCTCAACATTCTGTATAATAAAAAGTTCAATAAATAAAAGACCTGATGAAGAGCTGTGAACAGTGGTCATCCAGCTAATAAAGCATGTAAAAGGTGGAAGTTATGCATCACGACTCCGATGCCTATGATATAAGTGAAAGATAAGAGCAGTTCACCCACACACCTACCTTGCCACATCCTGAACTTAGTCTAGACTTCCTAATCATTTCTATAAATGCTTTTCATTCCTCCCTGTAAACACAACTAAGGATGAAATTAAAATGAACTTTCCTTGTCAATGGAATATTCCATACCAAAGAAGCAAATGCTGGATTGAATATGACTCAAGTGCAAACATGTGGCTTGCACATAACTTCTCAGGTGTGACACCATTGCACAAGGAAAGCTCCCCTCGCACAGTGCTTTACTCGAGAGACACTCAATACATAAGGAAAATGTGGAGGTGATTGATGTGAGTCCACTGTTAAACTCTGGGCTCTCAGGGGGTGAAGAGCAGAGTGGGATGGAGCTGCTCTTTGGAAGGCTGTGTCCAGGTATCATGGTGGGTTGGTGTCTGCCTGGGTTCCCCCACTTGCAGCTCCTGTGAGTGTTGGCTATTAAAGGGCTTGCAGCTGGGGAATTCCCTGGCAGTCCAGTGGTTAGGACTCTGCCCTTTCACTGGGGGGGCCCGGTTTCAATCCCTGGTCCGGGGAACCAAGATCCTGCAAGCCGCGTGGTGTGGCTAAATAAATGAATAAATAAATAAATGGCTCACAGCTGCCCCCACTACTCGAGAATTATCCTCAACCAGAAGCATATGCTCCTCACCAGCAGCCCACAACCAAAGAAAGACCGACATCACAAGGAGGACCAACTCTTAGTACTAGTCATACTCAGAACTCCCCAAAGGATCAGGCTGAAGCTAGACTCCAGCTGAGACTGTCTCCTTGCTAAGCTGCTTCTCCTGCCCACACCTGCTTCCCTCACTCCTTTTCTCCCTAGAGCTCTCCTCCAATAAATCATTTTCACAAGAATCCCCATCTCCAGCTCTGTTTCTAGGAATCTCGTCCTAAAAAATCAGGGCACAGAACTTTCACCAGCTTTTCCCTCCCTACATCACTCTGAGATACCTACTTAGAGCTAAAATTATGTTTGCGCTTCCAAAGAGAAAGCTGTTAGGAACTGAAAGAGCTGGGCTGAGCCCAAGGATGCTTGCAGCTACAGGCCTGTCAGGAGCAAGGAAACGGAAACCTAGATCACAAATGCAGTCTGACAGAACTTTTCCAAAAATGATATCCACTAGCCACAGGTGGATTTTTTTTCCATTTTATTTTATTTTAAAAAATTGTTTATTTTTTTAAATTAATTTTTATTGGAGTATAGTTTCTTTATAATGTTGTGTTAGTTTCTGCTGTACAGCAAAGTGAATCAGTTATACATATACATATATCCACTCTTTTTTATTATTTTATTTATTTATTTATTTATTTTTTTTGCGGTACGCGGACCTCTCACTGCTGTGGCCTCTCCCGTTGCGGAGCACAGGCTCCGGACGCGCAGGCTCAGCGGCCATGGCTCACGGGCCTAGACGTTCCGCGGCATGTGGGATCTTCCCGGACTGGGGCACGAACCCGTGTCTCCTGCATCGGCAGGTGGACTCTCAACCACTGTGCCACCAGGGAAGCCCTATCCACTCTTTTTTATTTTCCCTTCCCATTTAGGTCACCACAAGCACTGAGTAGGGTTCCCTGTACACATGTGGCTTTTTATCACTTGAAATGTGGCTAGTGTGACTGAGAAGCTAAAATTTCAATTTTTTTTTTTTTTCTTCTGTGACACACGGCTTGTGGGATCTTATTTCCTTGAGCAGGGATCGAACCCAGGCCCTCCACAGTGAAAGCAAAGAGTCCTAACCACTAGACCACCAGGGAACTCCCTCAATTTTAGTTCATTTTAATTAATTTAAACTTAAATAGTCACATGTGGCTCATAGGCACCCTATCAATCAGACAGTATAGACCTAGAAAGAGGAAGTGGTGCAAGAGATACGCGGGTTGGAGCAGGTGTTCAAAGCAAGTGTCCTATGAAGGCTTTGGGAGAGAAAGAAGATTGAGAGCAAAGGGCAGAGTCAAACTAGAAATTTATTTCCAAGTGCAAAGTTGGCAAAGCAGCCTGCGGTGGGGAAACGGGGAGGGAGTCCTCCTAATTTTCACCCCAAAGGGCCTCGCCTTTGGGCTCGTGAGCCTCAGAGAAAATGGAACATCTGGGACAGGGTCTGTGCTCTCCACTGTTTTCATTGTCTGCTGCTCTCTACCCCCAGCTCAAGGACAGAGGAGGATACAGATTGCTGGACCAGTCACTCACTCAACACATCCATTAAAAAAGATGTATTAAACACCTTTTATGTGTCAGGCAGTAGAATCTAGAGGTGAAAAAGATCTTAAGGAAATGACAATTCAGCAAGAAAGACAAAAACTCAAAGTACAGCCAGGAGGATAGAATGGTGGGCACAGCAGGATAACTGGCCAATCTGCGGCAGCCACTCTGGCTGGGAGAGGTGGAAGGAGTCCTAGAAGTAGCATGTGATCTTGGGCATTTTGGGTCTTGGAGGACTCGGGGCTTCTTTCCTTGAAGAGAAGTAGGATGCGGGAGTCCTCCATGCAAAAGGAATAACAGTCCTGCCAAGAGGTAGGTGGTATGCATGGTGCCCAGTGGTGCCTGACAAGACTGAGGAGGGCAGCTATGGACCAGAGCTCTTGGGGGATTGGCACCAAAACATGCAGGATTTGGACCCTGTGAGTGATGGAGAGTCAGCAGGAGGTGTCTTATATTGGCTGTGTCATTTGGAGGAGTCATTTTGCTTCCAAGGAGAGCCAGACACCAAAGGGCCTAGGCCAGGGAAAGGATGGTGAAAGAGGAGGTTGGTGTGATAGTCTAAGCCCAAGTGGGGGTGGCCACAGTGGGGGTGGCACATGCTACTTCCTGGCCTTGGCCTGGGGCAACAGCTAAGGCTGAGTATCCCTAGGGCCATAGACCCCTGCCAGGCTTGGACCTGGCCTCCCTACCATGGTCCCCACTTGGGGCAGAGGTGGCTACAGTGCAGATGGGCTGGGGGACTATAAATAGCTGGGGCACATACATTAGCATGCCAATGCACCCACACCCCATCCTCTATGCTAATGGCCCACCATGCGCCTGAACACCTTCTGTTCCCCTGCATGCATTTGCATGCACAATTAGCATAATCTTGTATAATTAATGAACAGCGTCAATTTTAGCTCCTAAGTAATTTGATTAACATGTTGATAGGGCACTTACTAGGCTCTCCAAACCTCAGGGCTGGGCATGGGCCTGAGGAGAGGGGGAGAGGAGGTGGAGAGACTGCTAAGGGGCCCCCAGCTGCCCATGAAGAGTGGTAGTGATTCTACTTTCCCTTAATGGGGCCTGAGGGGAGGGAAGAAGGGGTGAGGGGGCTGTTAATGGGAGGTCTCTGGGCACCCCATGTGGAGTGTCAGGGACAGGCTGGAGCAGTGGGTCACATGAGCATGAAGCCTGTTTATTCCTGTGTGCACACAGACATACACATACACCCCTTGCACATCCCCCAGCCTGGGGAATCTTCTGTGAATGCAGAACATTGGATTCCATGGGAAGAACAGAACAGGAGGACGGATTGAGAAAAAGTAGGAGGGCTGGGCGATGGGGGA
>RJWK010062087.1:0-12904 GCA_004363435.1 Platanista minor
TCCATGCCACTCTCTCACTTTGTCCCAGCTTACCCTTCCCCCTCCCCATATCCTCAAGTCCGTGCTCTCTAGTAGGTCTGTGTCGTTATTCCCGTCTTGCCCCTAGGTTCTTCATGACCATTTTTTTTTTAGATCGTATATATACGTGAGAGCATACGGTATTTATTTTTCTCTTTCTGACTTACTTCACTCTGTATGACAGTCTCTAGGTCCATCCACCTCACTACAAATAACTCAGTTTCGTTTCTTTTTATGGCTGAGTAATATTCCATTGTATATGTGTGCCACATCTTCTTTATCCATTCATCTGTTGATGGACACTTAGGTTGCTCCCATGTCCTGGGTATTGTAAATAGAGCTGCAGTGAGCATTTTGGTACACGACTCTTTTTGAATGATGGTTTTCTCCGGGTATATGCCCAGGAGTGGGATTGCTGGGTCTTATGGTAGTTCTATTTTTAGTTTTTTAAGGAACCTCCATACTGTGCTCCATAGTGGCTGTACCAATTCACATTCCCACCAGCAGTGCAAGAGTGTTCCCTTTTCTCCACAGCCTCTCCAGCATTTATTGTTTCTAGATTTTTTGATGATGGCCATTCTGACCAGTGTGAGATGATACTTATTGTAGTTTTGATTTGCATTTCTCTAATGATAAATGATGTTGAGCATTCTTTCATATCTTTATTATTTTTTCTAACAAATGTGCCCTCTACCAGGTAGGGAGAAGCTATCTCTGTCTTCCAAGAGGTACATTATACAAGTATTCTTGAGAAGACAATCAAAACACAAACTATTAATACCTTTGCTCAGAAGATGTGCAAAGATGTGAGAGCCCCGTGAGCTATGTCCTCACAGCAAGAGCGTAAAAAAGGTCATCATGGTAACTGATGAACTGAAGAAAAAAGAGGATCTCACAAGGTTCTTATTCTTGTAAGTACCTCTGGAGCAAACATGTACCATTTGTAGAAATCACCCCATACTCTTCAGGATGGAAGCACGGAAGTGAAAGAGTATAAAATCCCTAGCATTTTGATGCATTTAACATTCTTAAGTGTTTATAAAATGAAGAAGATAAAGAAATAATCCCTGAAATAAATGAAAATCTCACATACATAGAACTACAGCTGCTTATTCCTGAGGTATTTTATAGCATTTTTAATTTTCTAATTAAATATTTACTCAAGCAGTATTAATGTAGATTGA
Source organism: Platanista minor (assembly GCA_004363435.1). Lineage (NCBI taxonomy): Eukaryota > Metazoa > Chordata > Mammalia > Artiodactyla > Platanistidae > Platanista > Platanista minor. The sequence continues at coordinate 1,203 of RJWK010062087.1, forward strand.
TATTGCATGCTCCTGGGAAAAGTGCCTTATGGTGGTTCCCAAATAATTTGACATGTGTTACCTTTAAGAATAGGAGGTAAGAAGAAAGTTACTTTCTTTCTTTCAAAGGTACAAAGAAACTTTGTGAGAAAAGTTTCCACAGAAATTATACAGGGACAGGAAGTCTAAGAGTCAATTTGAGAGACACTTGCTATATCTGAAAGATATTGTGATAGTCAATAACTTCACATTATTTTAGTAAGTGTATCATTAAGGTATAGTATAGGAAAAGCTAATATCAAGGGACAGATCATTTGCTTGGTCTCTGTTCAAGACATTTTTATCAATATATTTCAAGGAAGTCCATTTTTCATGTTTCGTCTCATGAGACTATTTCTCATTTAAAATGCTAAAATGGGGCTTCCCTAGTGGCGCAGTGGTTGAGAGTCCGCCTGCTGATTCAGGAGACGCGGGTTCATGCCCCGGTCTGGGAAGATCCCACATGCCGCGGAGCGGCTGGCCCCGTGAGTCATGGCCGCTGAGCCTGCGCGTCCAGAGCCTGTGCTCCGCAGCGGGAGAGGCCACAGCAGTGAGAGGCTCGCGTACAGCAAACAAACAAAACAAACAAACAAACAAATAAAATGCTAAAATGGGAAAAAGTATGAGGAGAGAAATGATGAACTACATAGAGATATTTAAAGAAATTCAAACTTCTTTTCTCATGCTGGGGTTAAATACTTTGATTAAAAAGAATAAAATATTTTGCTTTTAAAGAACAATAAACATTTTTTATATACCTAAGAAATGCAAGCGCAATGCATCAAATCTGAGTTATAAATATGTACATTTTTCAGTGATTTAACCAAAGATCTGATTCTAGCAGTAAAAATGACTCATATTTTTTCAAATTATATATGTACATATATATTTTTTCTATCTGGAGATTCCTATCTTGTTTATTTATTAACCCTGGTTTACCCTTGGCAACCATTTTAAATCTGCTGCATAGATCTTAATTGTCTCTAAAGTTCTAAGCGTGAAATACCCTTTTTTTTTTTTTTTTTCATTCATAAGGGTAATGTTTTCCTGAAACAGAAAAAGTGAGTGATCCTACCAAATTCCCTCATTGTTTCCCAAACAGCTGCTAGAGCCCTTCATTCAAACCACAAGGCAGATAATCAATACACGCTGTGCTCTATCTGTTGCTTCTCTAAAACTCTAGCTCTGAATTGAAAGTATCCTATCAAAGTAAAGAAATTTTTCACATTACTCTTTAGTTTAGGAAACTTTTTCTTTTTTTTTTTTTTTTAAGAAAGGGATTGCTGCCCACCAAATGAGTTTTAATCTGCCAAGAGCAATCGTTTATTCCTAAAGTTAATTCTGTACCTTCCTGAACACATGCTTTCTTTTTTTAATTGTCTGCTTACTTAAATGCGTAACCACATCAAGACATCTCAGGGAACATGACACCACACGCAGTAAACGTCAGAGTACTCTCCTCTTGCTGGGGTTTGCCACATCTTCAGGTAAACCGGTCTCCAAGTGAAGGGACTCTCTAACTAGATGTTTTCTCAACCATTTACGGTGATCCTTCCGAGGATTCAAGGGCATTTCTTTGGACCCAGTAACTTGCATTTCAGATGACTGGGCTGCCTTCCGGGTTACCTGCATTGTTCATTCCCATCGTTCACATCCTCTGGGCAGTGGAGCCCTGAAGGTTAAGGTCAGGGGTCGGGAGGAATTGGTATTTGAGACAGGACTTAACCCACCTCAGAACGTGCATCAGTCACAGCCCCGTGAACAGGGGGCAGAACAGCTTCAAGACCGAATACACGGAAGGCTTTGTCATTTTTCGGGCCATTCGTTAGCTGCGTCGGCAAGTGTTGTGTTCGTTTCTTGGCCTCCTATACTCAGGAAGTCTGAGGAATTACCTAAACAGAAGCAAACCGCAGAGACAGGTCTGGTTGTGAGCTCTGATATTTAGTAGAAATTAAATGCTATTTTTCATTATCGTCATTCCCCTAAACTGTCTGCTTTGTAGAGTCTAGGCTGTTAACATCTGCTACGTGAATGGATGTAATTTTTCCACATAGTCTGAAATTTTAATTTTGTTGGATATAAAAATAAAATGATATAAAAAGTGTATCTTAAAGCCCGAAATATTTCTTGTTACTCAGTTGCCAGTTTGAGGGCCATGATGTTACATTTTGTGGTATAATGTTTTGAATCTGGTTAATTCACCTAAGCCATCACATGGCTCTAATTATTTTGAGGAAGTACTCACAGGGCTGGCTACATGGACAACTGACCAGGGCAGTCATACTGTGTCCCAAGCTGGAAGGGCCTGGGGTTTCATGCTCAGTGACTGCCACCTTGAACATTTTAATAATTTTATCTTAATTCTTTTGTTTTGCTTTGTGAGTGAGGTCCCATGGAACAAGAGAACTCACCGGGAGCTTTGCCTCAGGCTCTCTGCGTCGTCCTGCAAAGGGTGTCAGATGTGTGCTCACCCCTCTCTTAGCCACCTGCCCCTCTTGGCCCCTTCCCCTGACCCTGCCCACAACTGCTGTAGCCTTGCGCTGCCAGGAGGGAATCAGCACAGGGTTGTTTGTGGGGGGCGATCTGGGAGGCAGGTGCCCTGCCCAGCTCAGGATGGCAAAGGGCTGTGGTTGTCCCCGCCAACCGTGTCTTGAGGGTTTGCACTCGCCCTGCAAGGATCCCCACGCCCAAAGGAGACAATATCATGTTATGGAATTTCTGTTATGTAGAAATAGTATATGTCAGGGAGAGACCATAAAAGACAGGAAAAAGTTGCATGTCCTTCAACTGCATTTTTTTTTTTTCTGCTCTTTGAAAAAGGGGTCTGCATTTTCCTTTTGCTTTGGGCCATGAAAATTATGTAGTCAGCACTTAGTCTACCTTTTTTCATAAATCCAAGGAGAAATCGTTTTCCAAACTTCCGCTACTGATTTGCTAGACTTTACTCACATAAATCTAAGAGGGAAAGAAGCTGTATCATGTACATTTGTATAACATGGATTCCCTTTTATTTGCGGTGCGGGTGAGGAGAGTGGGTTGAGGACGGAATTAGAGGAAGAAGGAAATTCTGTGCTCATTCCTTGAATGGGGAACTAAAACAAAATGCCAACTCCAACTACTGTAAGCGTTCAAATAGACGCCGCCATCTAAACGAAAGTAAACAGACAAAGTATGTTGTTTCATTCATTTACAAATGAGTATCTGCTTGTTGGATAGAATCCTTTCTCAGAATAACCAGATCCGTAATTAACATGGACATCATGATCTCACAACACTAATTCAGGGAGAAATTGTCTCAGCATGTCTCAAAGAATGTTTTTTGGTCTGTTAAATGGTTTTATTAGGTAGGTGGTCTCTGACTCACATGGTTCGACTTAGGATTTTTTGACGTTACAATTGTTTGAAAGTGATATGCGTTCAGTAGAAATCGTGCTTCAAATTTTGAATTTGGATTTTTTCTGGGCCAGCGATGTGCAGTGCGCTCCTGTCTCCTGACACTGGGCTCCTGGTCAACTGCACCATCACCAGGGGAAACAACAGATACACTTGCAACCCTTCTGCCCCCAGACTGCTGCTCTGTTTTTTCATTGTCAGTACAGTATTCAGTAAATTACATGAGATATTCAACTCTTTATTGTGAAATAGGCTTTGTATTAGATGATCTTGCCCAGCTGCGGGCTAATGTAAGTGTTCTGAGCACATTGAAGGTGGCCTGGGCTAAACTCTGATGCTCTGTGGATGAGGTGCATTCAGTGCATTTTTTAAAAATTAAATTTATTTAGTTGTTTATTTTTGGCTGCGTTGGGTCTTTGTTGCTGCACGCGGCCTTTCTCTAGTTGTGGCCAGCAGGGGCTACTCTTCGTTGCAGTGCGCGGGCTTCTCATTGCGGTGTCTTCTCTTGTTGTGGAGCACAGGCTCTAGGCACGTGGGCTTCCGTAGTTGTGGCGCACGGGCTCTAGAGCGCAGCTCAGTAGTTATGGCACGCAGGCTCAGTAGTTGTGGCACACGGGCTCAGTAGTTGTGGCGCACGGGCTAAGTTGCTCCGCGGCATGTGGGATCTTCCCGGACCAGGGCTGGAACCCGCGTCCCCTGAATTGGCAGGCGGATTCTTAGCCACTGAGCCACCAGGGAAGCCCATCAGTGCATTTTTGACTTATGATTTTTTCCATTTACGGTGGGTTTATGGGACATAATCTCATCATAAGTGGAAGAAGATCTGTGATTTGCGTTTCTCTTACAGTTGAATGAGGCTGGGAACACTCTTCCCTCCTCCCAACACTGGGCTCTGTGACAGGCAGGCTTGAGGGTTTGCCCAGCAGATGCTCGTGCTGGGCTCCGCTCTCCCACTGGAGTGATACCTGGGCACAGAAAAGCACACCTTCTACAAAACAAACACACATACTACTCTCCTCAGCTAAGACTCTATTAAATAAAGAGGTGTAACAGTTTGCTCTGGAATAACAATTTTAATTATATTGTATGTTTTAAAATCCCAGCTGAATATAATATAATTTTAGTAGCTCATTTCTCCTGAGGCATCAACACCATTCATCACTCCCGCTGCCGTCTGGCATGTCTGAACCATCGTGATCAGCAGTTTATGTGGAAATTAAAGCGTTCAGTGGGTCTCTCTTCAATGATGTTCTGAGGTCGGGGACAATATTGCTAACAGCAGTGAGGATGCATTTTTATCGCACGCTTGAGAGGCATCTGTTCGATATATTTTATAGCTTTCTGGGTTAAGACTAGCCAAGCATTTCCTTATTTGCACTGACCTGACCTGAGGGTCATTCTGTATAATAACTATCTAAGAATCATTCCCTCTCTGCTATTCAGATAAAAGCTTAATGGCAGCAATTATTTTCTTGTTCCTTCTCTCTCTCCATGTATTTATGTAATATGTATAAATATATAACTAAATAATAAACTATACATATACTATATATAGTTTGTTATATATTTTTATTTGTTGTATATTTATGTCAATCTACCTATCAATAGTTTGTTCGTTTTTATTCCCTGTTAAAAAATGCAGAAGCAAGAATGTACCAGCCATGGGACTAATTAATGTATTAATCCTGTTAGGGGCAAATATTAACCTTTTTTCTACGTAACAGAAAGTAGAGTTGTCTCTTTAACAGACATATATTGCAGTATTATTTGGTGACATTGTCTGTGACACCTTGCAGTTTCAGTTTAAATTTGAATGTCTCTGACCAAAGACGTAAGGAACATTTATCAAGTCTTTGCAAAGTGTTACACTACAGAAATTTCCAAATTTGGAAGAGACTGTTTCTTCCCCATCAGGAAGGTTATGACAAGCAAGAGTGAAACACACTTTCTAAAATAATAAAACAGACAGTAATTCTATTCTTTTCCAGAAATGAATGTTTGTAAAAGTGAGAAGAAAACACACAGATCTCTTCTTTTGATTATTCACCCTCAGTCTTCTGGTTCCTCTTCCCTATTTTCAACATCACACACAACATACACATTTGCTAGTGCACACACACACACCCACACCCCCCCCACACACACACACAGAAATGCGTACACAAAGCACACCAGCCCCACCTAAGATACAGAGAACAGACTGATTAGAGCAGAGATGTTGCCGTAACAAATATGGAGTATCCGTGGAAACAAAACCCAAATATTCTTTGTGTATAAGAACCAGTAATTTAGAGCCATGAATATGTTGAGACATATTATAATATTAGGGAAATTTCAGAGAGGAAATAAGTCTCTTTAAAAAATACTGAGGAAAGGGAAAGATTTGTTAATATGTTGTATATATAATACACGTATACGTATATATATATACATATGCACTTACTTACTCCAAAAATAATCAGTCACAAATATTTTCTCCTATGTTCCTTTATAATTTTATAGTTTTATATTTTACATGTAGATCTATATTCTATCTTTTTAATTTAATTTTTGTATAAGATTTAATGTTTTGTTCAGGGTTTTGTTTTGCTTGGTTTGATTTTCTGTTTTTCTTCTTAATTCTAACTGTTTGAACACAATTTGTTGAAAATGCTATACTTCCTCCATTGGATTAATTTTGTGGTTTTTGTAATTAATTTTCTGACAATTTTTATCATGAATCAGTGTCAATTTTGCTAACTGCATTTTCTGTATTAATTATGACCATCGAGTATTTTTCTGTAGACCGTTATTATGGTGGATTATATTGATTTACTTTTGGATGTTGAGCAAGTTGTATTCTGGGAACAAAGTCCACTTAGTCCTGATGTATTTTTCTTTTTTAGGTAATGCTGAGATTGATTTTCTGGTATTTTGCTGAAGGTTTTTGGAACTATGATCATGAAGGACATAGGCAGTAGTTTTCATTTTTGTGTATACTGTATTTGTATGATTTTGGTAGCAGGGTAATTCTGGCTTCATAAAATGGGTCGAGAAGTGGGTTCTCTTTTACTATGTCCTGGAAAAAAATTTGTAGAATTGATGCTAACTTTTCTGTAACTATTTGGTGGAATTCACCAATGAAATCATCCGATACTAGAGGTTTCTTTGATGGAAGGGTTTAATTACTAACTCAGTTATTTTAATGAATTTAAGACAATTCAAATTATTTTTTCATCTTGAATGAATTGTAGTAATTTATGATTTTCAGAAAATGATTTCAGCTATGTTGTCAATTTTCTTTTTGTAGTTTTATACCCTTTCAGTGTCTGCATGGTCTATAGTGATAGCCCCTTTTTCATTCTGATATTGGTAATTTGTTTATTCTCTCATTTTTCTTCATCGGTATCAACTGTATTGCTCTTTTCAAAGAACCAGCTTTCAGTCTGATTAATTTTCTCCATTGATTTTCTGTTCTTAATTTTACTGATTTCTGTTCTTATATCTACTATCTTCTTTCTTCTGCTTGCTTTTGATTTATTTTGTTCTTTTTTTAGTTTATTGAGGTAGAAGCTTAGGTAATTGAGTTGAGACCTTGCCTCTTTTCTAATATAAGCATTCAGTGGTATACATTTCCCTCTAATTCTTGCTTTCACTTAGTCCCACAGATATTGATACCTTCATTAGCATTCAGTTTAACATAGACATATTTTATCACCCTGGAGACTTCCTTTTTGACTCATGCGTGTTTATAAGTGTGCTGTTTAATATCCAAAGGTTTGAAGCTTTTTCCATTATCTTTTTGTTATTTATTTTCAGTTTGAGTCTCTCCTTGTTAGACAGCATATTGGTATGGTTTAAATTATTTTGAATTAGCCAAGGTTTATTGGTTGACTCATTATATGGTCTATTTTGGTGAATGTCCAATGCAGTCTTGAAAAGGATGTATATTATCCTGATGTCTATTATCAAATAGTGCAATGTTTTATAAATGTCATTGAGAATCCACTGGTTAATAATATTTTTTAGTTAATAAAATTTTTGTCTAGTGGTCTTAGTAATTACTAAATAAAGGGTGTGGAAATCCCTATCTATGCCTGTGGATTAGTCTATTTCTCCTTTTCAGTCTGTCAGTTTTTGCTTCACGTATTTTTAAGTACTATAGTTTGGTGCATAATTTTTAAGGTTTTTGTTTTCTTGGTGGATTAAGTCTTTTATCAATATATAATGTCCTTCCTTGTCTCTGGTAATTTCATTTGCTTTATGTATACGTTAACTGTTATTCATATAACCATTTCCACTTTTTTTTTATTAGTGTTTGCACAGTCTTTTTTTTTTTTTTAACCTTTTACCTTTAACTGACCTGAAGTAAGGTTCTTGTAGCTGTCATACAGTTGAGTCGTTGTTTTTACGTTATTAGGCCAATCTCTGTCTTTTTACTACTGTACTGAGACTATTTGTAACCAATGTAATTATTAATATCTTACAACTTAAGTCTGACATTTTTGTTAATTTGCTTCCCATTTCTTCCCTTTGCTTCTGAATCTTCTTTTCTGTCTTCAAGGGTGACTTGAATGTGCTTCGTTTTTCTATTTTTATCTGTATATAGTGTTGTATACAGTATCAGTCTTTATAGTTATTCAGTTGTTGTTCTAGGGATTACGATATACATATGTAATTTGTGACTGTCTGCTAGTACTGCCGTTTCATCACTTTAATGGAATGTAAATACCATAATGTTACGAGTCCAAGCTCATACTGCTCCCCGCACAACAGGTCAATAAATCAAGGGATGAGTTGCTGGGGCGAAGAATAGTGACTTTATTCAGAAAGCCAGCAGGTGGAGAAGATGGTGAACTAGTGTCCCAAAGAACCATCTGGCCTGGGTTTGGATGTTAGTTTCTTTTATAGTGCAAAAGGGGAGGGGGCTGAGGATGTAAAGTAAAAAAGGCAATAAGTTGTTGCAAATAATGTGGTTCAGGACTCCCAGAAAGCGATGTATTAGTTTCTTCTTTCCTACAGTCATTCACAGGTTGGCCTGGTGAGGATATTTCCTGGGATCTGAACAAGGGCATTTTAGCTTAAGGCTCAGGCATGGGAGGAGGGTTCCCGAGATGGGCCATTATGTACACTTTCAGCTCTAGGCAACATCCCTTTAGTGATTAACTTGCAGCAAAAGCAATAGAATACAAAGGTTAAAGTAAAAGAAACGGATCCAATATGGAGTCAGATTAGTTCTTCCCTAGTACATTAGCACCATTTAGCTCCCACCACTGACAGCCTGGGAGGACCACCACCTCATTACTGCAGGCAGAGAAGGAGGTCTGGACTGGGCTCGCAGGCAACCTGGAAACAACTGCCCCCTCCTTACTGCAGGCTGAGAGCTATGCCTTGCTCTGCCAGTGGCCCTCCTGCTGTAGCCTGTATTGGAGAGAAAGGTGCATATCTTTTTCATGGTGTTGACTGGGGCAGGTGTAGTTAAAAGCTTTCTGCCTTGCTGGGCTGCCAATTTTCTATTCCTTTGGCTAGAAAGAGCAAACTTTTGGGGGTCTATTTTTTGTCCATATCCATTGGCATCTGTAAGCTGTGGCTTCTTTAGCACCCATGCCAGATGCATATGTGGCAAGACAAGAACCAAGGGAACTCACCACCAAATTGTCCTTTAAGCCTCAAGGTCCCCAGCCAGTCTGCCTCATTTTCATTGTTTCAGAGTTCTCTGGTGGGTAATTTATGAATTTCATCCCAAGATGATTGGTGAGCTTGGCAGTAGGAATAAAATAGAGTTCACGCTAAGGGTGTATGATTCATGCTAGTGGCGGAGCTTCCCTGTATCAGAACGTCAGCAGAGGGAGGCAGGTTGGCAGTATGGTATAGTATGAAAATAAAATAAACAAACAGCAATAACAACAGTTAAAAAACAAACTCAGGAGATTCTGCTGCACTTCTCCAGAGGAACACATCTCCTCCCTCTTTTGAGAGTCATTTATGATACTGAAAATCAAATGAGAAGTAAAACAGTTAATGTCTTTGTCAAAATGTGCAGTGACAAGCTAGATGGTTGGTGAATTGCCAGCTCAACTAATCTATATGGATATAAAAAAAACAGGCTTATTGAGCAAAAATACAATCTTCTAGGAAGTGGAAAGATTACAAAGAAAACTTTTTAGGTAACTATGTGATTATTGCAATATTTTCTCTTTAAGGACTTGTTGCAAAGAAATAAAAAAGAAGATAATAATAATTGTGTCTAGGCATTTTTTTAAAGAAGATATATATCCACTTAAAATTCACCAAAAGTTTCCTAATTATTAGTATCTTTCTTGTACTAATAGGAAACTGAAAGGTAAAAAGAGTTAGGATCAGCACAAATTATAGCAGATAATAAGCATGAGTTTAGATAGTTTGTCCTCAAAATTCAGTCCATTGATGAGTTCACTGCACTGCCTCATCGTGGATAAACGCATCCTACCCTAGTTGTAATGATGGGCCTTAGAAAGGACTCCTAAGATTGTCAAGCAAAAACAGATGATTTTAGCCAAAGATCAACACCAAAATTGACTTTATTATACACGTATACTTTAGTTACTATAAGTATGAAATCACATGTAAAAATTATAAGATTACAAGCTTCTTCAAATCAGCGAACTATCTGCCCTACCCTATGGACAACCTTGCATAAGTCAACAATGGCAAAGGTGGGAAAAACATAAAATTACTCTTCGTGTCTTGTATGTGAACTCCATTTCACTGTGATGCTAGAAATCTATCCTTGGATCTATCTGAAGTCTTGAGATATTTGGGGTATGATTAAAAACATACACACGGTTATAAAATATTACTGTTAAAGAGCTGCTTGTTTCTTTTTGTTACCACTATTTACAACATAAACTGAGATTGGAAACCTGAAAGAGATTTTTTTTTCTCCCTTAGGAAGTATGAAGAAATAACAACACCATGTTTTACTATGTGTACCAAATTTGTGGGTTATGTATATGTAAAAATTGGTATGGGTTGTGAGCATACTGGGATATAATTTAGAATAATTAATGTGGGAAATATTGTTAAGTAGTTTTAAAGGAAAATTGTGTGTATTTGGCAATTTAACACTAAGCTTTTCTGGGAATTGACTCTTGTTACTGTCAATTTTGGTTCACTTCACAGAAGTTTGATCCAGTATAGCATTTCTTACCTGTACCTAATATTGTTAGCTGTAATCACTATTTACTTTACCTTATTTTAACAACGTGTGAATATAATAAACACGTGATACTGTAATTACTCTAAAATATGCAATATTTCCAGGCATAACATCATGATTATGTGTCACTGAGAACTGTTCTCATTAATCTGCCCTTCAGCTACTAAGCAACTTTTATTTTTAAAAAAATTAGCATTTCTCTTTTAAAAATTGAAGTATAGTTAATTTACAATGCTGTGTTAGTTTCTGGTGTACAGCAAAGTGATTTAGTTTTACATATATATATATATATATATATATATATATATAAAATATATATTCTTTTTCAGATTCTTTTCCATTATAGTTTATTACAAGGTATTGGCAATAGTTCTCTGGGCTATACAGTAGGTCCCTGTTGTTTATCTCTATAATAATGTCTACTTGTTAATCCCAAACTCCTAATTTATCCCCCCCGCCCCGAACCTTTCCCCTTCGGTAACCATAAGTTTGTTTTCTAAGTCTGTGGTCTGTTTCTGTTTTGTAAATAAGTTCATTTGTACCCTTCTTTAAGATTTCACATATAAGCAATATCATATGACATTTGCATTTCTCTGTCTGACTTACTTCACTCAGTATGATCATCTCTAGGTCCATCCATGTTGCTGCAAATGGCATTTTTGTTCTTTTTTAATGGCTGAGTAATATTCCATTGTATATATTTACCACATCTTCTTTATCCATTCCTCTGTTGATGGACAATTAGGTTGTTTCCATGTCTTGGCTGTTGTGAACACTGCTGCTATGAACATTGGGGTGTATGTATCTTTTTGAATTACGGTTTTCTCTGGATATATGCTCAGGGGTGGGATTGCTGGATCATATGGTATTGAGATATTTTCAATTGATAGTATCATCTCCTGTAAAAAATAATCTTATGGTGTGTATAATAGTAAGGTTTTGAAACCACAGAATTCACAGCGAGGTCCTTTGAGGTGATGAAGGATGAGAAGGGATAACTGAGCTTGCGAGTTTCCCTGTCTTAGGTGCTGGGGGCTGTCCCAGTAGAATTGCCCGTGGGCAGACTGCTGTTCACCAAGGCCTGAGTTTTTTGTTTTTGGGTTTTTTTTTTTTT
>RJWK010062088.1:0-12932 GCA_004363435.1 Platanista minor
AATAATTTTCTCTTGAAATTTCCAAGGTATTTTTCCATTGTATTTTAGTTTTCAGTATTGCTCTTAAGAAGTCTGATGCCATTTTGATTCATGATCCTTTGTGTTAGGTTTTTGGATCCTCTCTTTATCCCCAGTGTTTTGAACATTCTAGAGTATATGCATTGGTTGGAAGCCTTTTTTTTTTTTTTTTTTTTTTTTTTTTTTTTTTTTTTTTTTTTTTTTTTTTTTTTTTTTTTTTTTTTTTTTTTTTTTTTTTTTTTTTTTTTTTTTTTTTTTTTTTTGGTCTGTTTATTATTCTGGGGCACTCAGGGAGACCTACCAATTCAGAGACTATGTTCTTTAGTCTTAGAAAGTTTTCCTTTTATCCATTCTTTTTTGTTTATTTCTCAACTTCTTTTAATCATATGATAGATGTCCAAGGTGATTCTCTAACTTTATTTCCTAACTTTTTTTTTATAAGTTTATTTATTTATTATATTTATTTTTAGCTGCATTGGGTCTTTGTTGCCATGCGCGGGCTTTCTCTAGTTGCGGCGAGCAAGGGCTACTCTTCATTGAGGTGCACGGGCCTCTCATTGCGGTGGCTTCTCTTGTTGTAGAGCACGGGCTCTAGGCGTGTGGGCTTCAGTAGCTGTGGCACACGGGCTGAGTTGCTCTGCGGCATGTGGAATCTTCCTGGACCAGGGCTTGAACCCGTGTCCCCTGCATTGGCAGGCAGATTCTTAACCACTGCGTCACCAGGGAAGTCCTATTTCATAACTTTAATCCTTTTTCTTTTTATTATTTTAAAAGAGTTTCTTTTTTTAAGGTTCTTTTTAAAAAATATGTATTTATTTATATGGCTATGCTGGATCTTAGTTGCAGCATGTGGGATCTTTCAGTTATAGCAAGTGGTATCTTTTAGTTGCAGCATGCAGGCTCTTAGCTGCAGCATGTGGAATCTAGTTCCCTGAGCAGGAATCAAACCCAGGCCCCCTGCATTGGGAGCACAGTGTCTTAACCGCCAGGGAAGTCTCTTTAAAAGAGTTTCTAGTTTTTATCATCTGATTCTGTTATGGACTGTAAAATTTCTCTTAACTTGTTTTTAATTCTGCAAACTCTTTCTTGTCCTCCAAATGTTTTCATAGCACCCTGTGCTTCTTTTATGGATGAAATATCTTCTCATAGCTTTAAATATATTAATTGGAAGAGGGAGTTTTTATTTTGCTTCTTGCAATATATCTGTTTTTTCAAAGTTCCTTTTTCCTCCTTGGTTATTTTAGACTCTTTTTCATACTGGAGGCTTTGCTCAAATATTTAGTAATCCTTGACTGTTCATGTTTGAGAACAAACCACTATAAAAATAATAATTTAAAAAAGAACAAGGCACTAAAGCTTACATAAAACGCTTGTGTGTTCATGGGTGAGGGGTTAATCAACCAGTGGGCTTCATTTCAAGGAGATATCAAAGGATGGTCAGGTTGAGGACCTGGCAATGGTGTGCTGGAGCTGTCTGACACCAGCTTGCAGAAGGTGAATGGGCACATATATCCCAACTCTGCATTCAGTGGCATCATGTTTGTAGCTTGAAATTGTCCGTGGGAATATTTACACCAGGGAAATCAGCAAATGCTACAAGCAAGGGTACACTTCCTCCCAAATTGTTGGTTGTTAAACATTTACTGCCACATCACTGGGAACTGGCATATTAGGTTGGAAAACTCACAATGAAACCTGAGAGGAGCATATAGAGGTCTTTTCTCCTAAGATACTATTTAGTTCTCCTAAGGAGACTTTCAAATTTTCCCTGGTTGACAGCATTCTAGGAGTAGAATATGAGAAGAGAAATTGGGGGTCCCATTTTTTCTCTTATAAACTTTCACTTAAATTTTCTGCTTTCAGCTTTGCCTCACCCTTCTCAGCCACTGACTTTGGTATCCCCAAGTCCCATGTCTGTTCTCCCTTTCTTCAGAGAATAACACTCTGTTCTTTTAGGTGGTGTTAGACATCTTGATACCCATGATTTCAGTCTTTTCGCCCATCCACCAATTTTCAGTACCATACCTTAACTGCCACTGTGCCTGATACTCCCAAGTCCTGAGCCTCTTAGGGGTTATTGGCTGGTAAATAAGTTCACTTATTGTTGATACTGTTTGCAGGCATTTCAGATGTGGCTACATGTTAGTTTGTTGCTCCATCTTGCTTAATCAGATACTATTCCTTCATCTGTTTTCTATATTCCAAAAATTTGTTGAAATTTATTGTCTGCTTACTTTACCTCTGTTGCTTCTGTGGTTCTATACATTAAGAAAATTCTTCGGCTTCCCTGGTGGTGCAGTGGTTAAGAATCTGCCTTCCAATGCAGGGGACACGGGTTCGAGCCCTGGTCCAGGAAGATCCCACATGCTACAGAGCAACTAAGCCTGTATGCCACAACTACTGAACCTGTGCTCTAGAGCCCACAAGCCACAACTACTGAGCCCATGTGCCACAACTACTGAAGCCTGCACGCCTAGAGCCTGTGCTCCGCAGCAAGAGAGGCCACTGCAGTGAGAAGCCCGTGCACTACAATGAAGAGTACCCTCTGCTCGCAGCAACTGGAGAAAGCCTGCATGCAGCAACGAAGACCCAACACAGCCAAAAATAATAAATAATTAAGAAAATTCTTATATTATAATTTTTGTAACCAATATACAATTTTAATTGAAATACAGTTGATGTACAATATTATGTTAGTTTCAGGTGTACTACATAATGATTTAACATTTGCATACATTATGAAATGATCACCACAATAAATCTAGTAACCATCTGTCCCCAAAGTTATTACAATATTATTGACCATATTCCTGTGCCGTATATTACATCTCCATGACTTGTCTATTATATAATTGGAGATTTGTACCTCTTAATCCCCTTCACTGAGTTTCTCTTCTCCCTACTCTCCTCCCTTCTGGCAACCACCTGCTTTTTCTCTGTATCTGAGTCTGCTTTTGCTTTGTTTTATTTTGTTTGTTTTGTTTTTTAGTCTCCACATACGAGTGAGATAATGCAGTATTTGCCTTTCTCTGTCTGACTTATTTCTTTTTGCATAATACCCTCTAGATCCATACATGTTGTCAGAAATGTCAATATTTCATTTTTAATGGCTGAGTAGTATTCCATTGCGCATATATATATATATATATATATATATATATATATATATATATACCACATTGTCTTTATCCATTCACTTATTGATGGGCACTTAGGTTGCTTCCATATCTTGGTTATTGCAAATAATGTTGCAATGAACATTGGAGTGCATATATCTTTTCAAATTAGTGTTGTTGTTTTCTTTGGGTAAATATCCAAAAGTGAAATTGCTGACTCCTATGGAAGGTCTATTTTTAATTTTTTGAAGAACCTCCATACTGTTTTCCATAGTGGCTGCACCAATTAACAATATCACCAACAGTGCACAAGTTCTTTTTTCTCCACATCCTCACCAACACTTGTTATTTGTTATCTTTTTGATGAAAGCCATTCTGACAGGTGTGAGATGGTACCTCACTGTGGTTTTGATTTACATTTCTCTGATGATTAGTGATGTTGAGCATCTTTTTACATGTCTGTTGGCTGTTTGTATGCCTTCTTTGTAAAAATGTCTATTCAAATCTCTGCCCATTTTTAAATTGGGTTGTTTGTTTTATTGATGTTGAGTTGTATGAGTTCTTTGCATACTTTGAGTATTAACCCCTTATCAGATATATCATTTATAAATATCTTCTCCCATTCAGTAGTCTTCCTTTTTGTTTTGTTGATAGTTTCCTTTGCTGTGCAAAAGCTTTTTAATTTGATGTAGCACCATTTGTTTATTTTTGCTTTTGTTTCTCTTGCCTGAGGATACATATCCAAAAAAAGTATTACTAAGAAAGATGTCAAAAAGCATACTGCCTATGTTTCCTTCTAGGATATTTATGGTTTCAGGTTTTACATTTAAGTTTTTTTTTTTTTTTTTTTTTTTTTTGCGGCACGCAGGCCTCTCACTGTTGTGGCTTCTCCCGTTGCGGAGCACAGGCTCTGGATGCACAGGCTCAGCAGCCATGGCTCACGGGCCCAGCCGCTCCGCGACATGTGGGATCTTCCCGGACTGGGGCACGAACCCGTGTCACCTGCATCGGCAGGCGGACTCTTAACCACTGCGCCACCAGGGAAGCCCATCTTTAATCTACTTTGAGTTTGTTTTTGTATATTGTGTGAGAAAGTAGTCCAGTTTGATTCTTTTGCATGTAGCTGTCCAGTTTTCCCAACACAGTTTATTGAGGAGGCTGTCTTTCCTGCATTGTATATTCTTGCCTCCTTTGTCGTATATTAATTGACCATATAAGTGTGGGTTTATTTCTGTACTCTCAAGTCTGTTCCCTTGATCTATGTGTCTGTTTTGTGCCAGTTCCATACTGTTTTGATTACTGTAGCTTTGTAATATAGTTTGAAATCAGGGAGCATGATACCTCCAATTTTGTTCTTCTTTCTCTATATTGTTTTGGCTATTCACAGTCTTTTGTATTTCCATACAAATTTTAGAATTATTTGTTCTAATTTTGTGAAAAATGCCACTGGTATTTTGATAGGAATTGCATTGAATCTGTAGATTGCCTTGCAGAGTGGCATTTTAACAATATTAAGTCTTCCAATCTATGAACATGGTATACTTTCCATTTGTTTGTGTAGTCTTCAGTTTCTTTCATCAATGTCTTATAGTTTTCTGAGTACAAATCTTTTACTTCCTAGGTTAGATTTATTCCTAGATATTTTATTCTTTTTATTGCAGTTGTAAGTGGGATTGTTTTCTTACCTTCCCTCTCTGATAATTCATTGTCACTGTATAGAAATGCAGTAGATTTCTGTATATTAATCTCGAATCCTGCAACTTTACTGAAATCTTTTATTAGTTCTAATAGTTTTTTTGGTGGGGTCTTTAGGATTTCCTCTATATGATATGTCATCTGCAAACAGTGACAGTTTCACTTCTTCCTTTCCAATTTGGATTCTTTTTCTTACTTTATCTTGTCTGACTGCTAAGCCTAGGACTTCCAATACTATATTGAATGACAGTGGCATCCTTGTCTTGTTCCTGATCTTAAACGAAGTGCTTTCAGCTTTTTACCATTGAGTATGATGTTGGCTGTAGTTTTGTCATGTATGGCCTTTATTATGTTAAGGTATGTTCCCTCTATACCCACTTTGTTGAGAGTTTTTGTCATAAATGGATGTTGAATTTTGTCAAAAGGTTTTCCTGCATCTATTGAGATGATCATATAATTTTTATTCTTTAATTTGTTAGTGTGGTGTATCACATTGATTAATTTGCATATATTGAAACATCTTTGCATCGTATACCATGGTCAAGTGGATAATCCCACTTGACCATGGTGTATGATCCTTTTAATGTATTGTTGAATTTGGGTGGTTAATAATTTGTTGAGGATTTTTACATCTATGTTCATCAGTGATATTGGCCTGCAATTTTCTTTTTTTGTGTGGTGTCTTTGTCTGGTTATGGTATCAGGGTAATGCTGGCCTTGTAGAGTGAGTTTGGAAACATTCTTTCCTCTTCAAATTTTTGTAATAGTTTGAGGGTAGGTGTTAACTCTTTAAATGTTTGGTAGAATTTATTTATGAAACTGTCTGGTCCTGGACTTTTGTTTGCTGGGTGTTATTTTATTACTAGTTCAATTTCATAACTGGTAGTTGGCTGTTCATATTTTCTATTTCTTCCTAATTTAGTCTTGGGAGATGTTCATTTCTAGGAATTTATGCATTACTTCTAGGTTGTCCACTTTATGGCATATAATTGTTTGCAGTAATCTCTTTGATCCTTTGTATTTCTGTGGTGTTGGTTGTAACTTCTCTTTCGTTTCTGATTTTATTTATTTGGGCCCTCTCTCTTTTTTTCTTGATGAGTCTAGGTAAAGGTTTGTGAATTTGTTTATCTTTTAAAAGAAGCTGCTCTTAGTTTCATTGATCATTTCTACTTCTTTTTAAAAATAAATTTATTTATTTTTGGCTGTGTTGGGTCTTTGTTGCTGCACGCGGGCTTTCTCTAGTTGTGGAGAGCGGGGGCTACTCTTTGTTGTGGTGCACAGGCTTCTCATTGCAGTGGCTTCTCTTGTTGTGGAACATGGGGTCTAGGCGCTCAGTCTTCAGTAGTTGTGGCTCATGGGCTCTAGAGCGCAGGCTCAGTAGTTGTGGCACACAGGCTTAGTTGTTCCACGGGACTTGGAATCTTCCCAGACCAGGAATCGAACATGTGCCCCTGCATTGGCAGGAGGATTCCTAACCACTGCGCCACCAGGAAAGTCCTCTATTGGTTTTTTTTGTTTTGTTTTGTTTTTGTGGTATGCGGGCCTCTCACTGTTGTGGCCTCTCCCATTGCAGAGCACAGGCTCCGGACATGCAGGCTCAGCGGCCATGGCTCACGGGCCCAGCTGCTCCGCGGCATGTGGGATCTTCCTGGACCGGGGCACGAACCCATGTCCCCTGAATTGGCAGGTGGACTCTCAACCACTGAGCCACCAGGGAAGCCCCTCTACTGTTTTTTTAAGTCTGTATTTCATTTATCTCTGCTCTGATCTTTATTATTTCTTTTCTTCTACCAACTTTGGATTTTGTTTGTGCTTCTTTTTCTAGTTCCTTTAGGTGTAAGGTAAGATTTTTTATTTGAGCATTTCTTATTTCCTGAGGTAGGCTTGTATCATTATAAACATCCCTCTTAGAACTGCTTGTACCATGCCCCATAGATTTTGGATTGTTGTGTTTCCATTTTCACTTGTTTACAGGTATTTTTAAATTTCTTCTTTGATTTCTTCAGTGACACATATTGTTTAGTAGCATATTGTTTAGCCTCCAGGTGTTTGTGTTTTTTTGCAGTTTTTTTCTTGTGGTTGATTTCTAGTCTCAAGCCACTGTGGCCAGAAAAGATACTTGGTATGATATGTTTTCAATCTTCTTAAATATATTGAGACTTGTTTTGTGGCTTAGCATATATATGTATATGTTATACATATATATATATATATATATATGATTATTTTAAGTTGATGATCTCAAGTTTGAACGTATTCTAACAACCCTGCCTTTTTACTCCCACCACCACGTTTAATGTTTTTGACATCATTCATCATTTTTTATATCTATTTGTTTTATGTATCCCTTAACTACTTACTGTAGGTATAGGTGATTTTACTACTTTTGTCCTTTATTCTTCCTACCTGCTTAATAAGTGGTTGATTTACTACCTTTACTGTATGTTTGCCTTTACCAATGAGATTTTTTCCTTTCATAATTTTCATATTTTTAGTTATGGTCTTTTCACTTCCACTGAGAGAAGTTCTCTTAACATTTCTTATAAAGCCAGTTTAGTAGTGCTGAACTTCTTTAGTTTTTGCTTGTCTGTAAAACTCTTCAAATCTGAATGATAGCCTTGTCATGTAGAGTATTCTTGGTTGTAGGTTTTTTTCTTTTATCACTTTGACTATATCATGCCACTCCCTTCTGTCCTGCAAAGTTTCTGCTGAAAAGTCAGCTGATAGTTTTTTTTCCTTAAAGATTTATTTATTTATTTATTTTTAAATTTATTTTTTGGCTGTGCTGGGTCTTAGCTGCAGCATGTGGGATCTTTGTTGTGGCATCTCTTAGTTGCAGCACGCTGCCTTCTTAGTTGTGGCATGAGGCCTTCTTAGTTGCAGCATGCGGACTTTTAGTTGCGGCATGCATACGGGATCTAGTTCCCCGACCAGGGATTGAACCCAGGCCTCCCGCAATGCAAACGCTGAGTCTTACCCACTGGACCACCAGGGAAGTCCCAGCTAATAGTCTTATGGGAATTCCCTTGTATGTAACTAGTTGCTTTTCTCTTGATGCTTTTAAGATTCTCTATCTTTAATTTTTGCCATTTCAATTATAATGTGTCTTGGTGTGAATCTCTTTGGGGTCATCTTATTTGGGACTCTCTGTGATTTCTGGACCTAGATGTTTTTTTCCTTTCCTAGGTTAGAGAAGTTTTCAGCTATTATTTCTTCAAATAAGTTCTCTGCCCCCTTCTCTCTTCCTTCTCTATCTGGGATCCCTATAATGCAAATGTTAGTACGCTTGATGTTATACCATTGGTCTCTTAAACTATTGTCATTTTTAAAGTTTTCTTATTTTTGTTTTTCTATTCCACTTGAGTGACTCCCACTGCTCTCTTCCAGTTTACTGATCTGTTCCTCTCTACCATCTAATCTACTGTCGATTCCTTCTAGTGCAGTTTTTATTTCAGTTATTGTATTCTTCAGCTCTGTTTGGTTCTTTCTTATATTTTCCAAGTCTTTGTTAAAATTCTCACTGTGTTCATCCATTCTTCTCCTGAGTTTGTTGAGCATCTTTATAATCATTACCTTGAACTCTTTATTGGGTAGATTACTTATCTCCACTTACTTAGTCCTTTTTCTCAGGTTTTGTCTTGTTTCTTCATTTGGAACATGTTCCTCTGTCTCATCATTTTGCCTAATTCTCTGTGTTTATTTCTATGTATTAGGTAAGTTGGTTACATTTCCTGGATTTGGAGAAGTGGCCTTATGTAGTAGACATCCTAGGGGGCCCAGCAGCACACTCCCCTCTGGTCACCAGAGGTATATGCTCTAGGGGTACCCCTTATGGAGGCTATGTGGGCCTTTCTGTTGTGGTGGGACTGACTACTGTGGGCAAGCTGGTAGGCAGCCCCAGCATGGTTGGCTGCCAGGCCCTGTCTTGTGTAGTAGCTGCAGCCATGCTGATAGGTGGGGCTATGTCCAGGTGCAGCTGGCTGTGCATCCCAGGGGTCCTGGGGTTGGTGCCAGCCCACTGGTGGGTGGGCTCACGTCCCAGGGTGACTGAGCTCGTGTCCTAAGTTGGCTGCTTGTGGGGTGAGGGTGGCGGGGGCAGGACTAATATACTACTTTTAAACTAAATACTTTTCATTGAGTTTGAATGGAAATTTGTAAATCTTTCAATCTTTATAATTTGGGCTTTTATCCCCCCTTTTTAGGAAAGTTTTATTTAATTTTGTCTCTGATTACCTCTCATCCAGTTAATTTTTATTTTTCAGGGACATCTGTGATTCTTTGACTTGATCTCTACCCCCTTTTTCTCTCCCTATGACTTTATTTTTATCTTTTAAAATTTATATTTTGTACTCTGAGAGAGGGTACATTATTGCAGTAATTATTATTATTGCAGTAATTATTCCATTATTGCAGTAATGGAATACTAACTTGGGGGTGTCTGGAGACTAATTTCTTAGGGGAGAGTGATCCAAAAGTTTAATACCTGTACTTATAATTTACGTGAACGCCTTTGTGAATGTCTATGGTTACAGCTATGTCTCAGTATGTTGTTTTATGAGCGTTAATAATGCCAAGAGTTCTAAATAGCTGGATATAAAAGTAACTGTTGGGCTCAAGATGTGAAACTACATTAAACACTACTCTAATCTTTTCTCAGACTTAGCAAAACTCAACCTGTTTGAGTTACTTATATGTAGATTACCAATGGTTCCTCCAAGTGGGGAAAAGGGACACAAGAATTGTGTCAGGAAATATCTGAGAAAACATAACTGCCTATGCTCATGTCCTTATATGATAAGTATCCTTCTGTGATGAAAGAGAAATTGTGGCAAAGATATGTGGCTGAATCATGTCAAAACACACACATCAGAATGATCTTTCGGGACTTCCCTGGTGGTTCAGTGGTAAAGAATCCGCCTTACAATGCAGGGGACACTGGTTCGATCCCTGGTCAGGGAACTGGGATCCGACATGCCATAGGGCAACTAGGCCCGCGTGCCACAACTACTGAGCTTACGCCTCAACTAGAGCCCACGTGCCACAAGCTACAGAGCCCACACGCTCTGGAACCTGCACACCACAAGTACAGAGCCCACACGCCCCGGAGCCTGCGTGCCACAACTAGAGAAGAGAAAACCAGCACGCCACACCTAGAGAGAAGCCTGCACACCACAGCGAAGATCCCATGTGCCGCAGCTAAGACCTGACGCAGCCAAAAATAAATACATAATAAATAAATCTTAAAAAAAAAAAAGAACGCTCTTTC
This sequence comes from Platanista minor, assembly GCA_004363435.1. NCBI lineage: Eukaryota > Metazoa > Chordata > Mammalia > Artiodactyla > Platanistidae > Platanista > Platanista minor. The sequence continues at coordinate 10,096 of RJWK010062088.1, forward strand.
ACTACACTGATTCATTTTTCCCACAGTTCAACTGTGCTCTTTAGAGCTTCACTGAGAGTTTAAATTCTGATATTGGATTTTAGTTTCATTTTTAATTTTGTCTTATCCCATCTGTCTCTCCTTCATCCTGGCCTACTTATCCTTGGATAACAATTCTTTCCTAATAGATTTCTTTTACTTAATTGAACATGCTGAATAGTTCCCTGGAATTTTCTTTTGGATCTTGAAATGGCAAGATAGTTGAGTGAGGCAGCTTACTAATTGGGATTATTAGCTACTAATCAGTTAAATGAATAATTGAACAATAGCAGTTTTGGGGAAAATAATAGATATGTGTCTTAGAACCATACTCCTCCTTTATGCAAACCCTAACAACACCCCCTTCCCTCCAGGGGTAAGACCCTGAAGGCCACGCTTATATAGTGTGACTTTGCGCTGCCTCATACCCCATCATAGCTGGTTGGAAGACGTATTGATGCATGAAGGAATTGGGGTTGAGAGTTACTAGTTACTTTGGGGTATTGCTTGAGTTTAGATTGTGCAAACTGTGGTTCAACAAGGCAGCCAAGTATATGAAAACAAAGAATGCAGTTTGTGGATACCGGCGCAGAAGAAGATGTGCAGAGAGATATAGGAATAGAGTATGAGAGAGGAGGGAGGGAGTGATAACAAGAGCAAGAGTGACAGTGAGGGGCTTCCCTGGTGGCGCAGTGGTTGAGAGTCCACCTGCTGATGCAGGGGACGCGGGTTCGTGCCCCAGTCCGGGAAGATCCCACGTACAGTGGAGCAACTGGGCCCGTGAGCCACGGCCTCTGAGCCTGCACGTCCGGAGCCCTGTGCTCTGCAACGGGAGAGGCCACAACAGTGAGAGGCCCGCGTACCGCAAAAAAAGAAAAAAAAAAAGAGTGACAGTGAGAAAGCACTTCCTTGTTCCAGTTCCTCTTAAGGTCCTATTGAACTTCATCTCTTTGTCCTCTGAGCCACATCCATGTGCTAACAACAATTTCCCTTTAGTTTGGAGGAGGAGTCTGAGACTACTAAGAGAACATTGATTAAGGCATCCCTTCCTAGCCATAATCAGCAAATTGTATCATTGTGAGTAAGAGGTTGAAAAAGATGTTTCACATTCTGTCCCAATAGTGGGAGGATATGTATCCAGCTTATCCCAAAGTAATATTAGAAGATTAGGAAACAAGGTGAAAAAGTGTGGGGGTGGGTTAGGATGAGGGAACAGAGACCACAGTCTCATTTTACCTCTATGGAAATTATCTTCTGATCCCTCAGAAGGTAGACCCCCCCCCCACCTTTCCTAGGTCTTGCTGAAGTACTGAGCTACGGGTTCCATATGAGTAGCAAAAGCTTGTGAAGCTTAGCTAATAGTCAATTCCTGATCATGGAATTAAAGGTGAGTGAGAGCTTTTAGCTTGGTGGTGAGGACCCCAACCATAGGCTGAAGTGGAGGGTCATATCCCAGGCTTGCCTGCTTCTCATGTTCAATATTAGCCAGAGAAACCTAGCGCTGCAGGTCATTGAAAAAGCAGTGGGCATATATTTTTGATGGATGCTGTAACTTTGAAGGAACAGCAGGTTGCCTTTTAAAAAGAAGGAAGACAGTGAGATTCATCTAGATGGGAATCAAGCCTTTGGGACTGACAGCAGGTTGGCAGGGATCGAGGGCACTCTCCAAGGTGGCCCTTGAACATCACCAGGGCCAGGGGGGTTCTTGGATGCTATATTCAGTGACAGCTTTCTTCTTTTGAAACATATTATGAAAATTTTCAAACATACAAAAAACGCCTCAGATTTAACAACAGTTGATATTTTTCCATGTTGTTTCATCTTTTCTTTCCAGATGTATTTAAAATTATGAACATTATGGTATTTCATCTCCAAATATTTCAGTCTGCATCTCTTAAAAATAAGGACACTTACAGGACTTCCTGGTTGTCCAGTGGGTAAAAACTCTGCACTCCCAATGCAGGGGGCCTGGGTTTGATCCCTGATTGGAGAACTAGATCCTGCTTGCCTGCCTCAACTCAAGAAGTCTGCATGCCGCAGCCTAGGATCCCACGTGCCGCAATGAAGACTCAGTGCAGCCAAAATAAATAAATAAGTATGAAAAAATTGACACGTTCTTAACATAACAGCAATGCCATTATCACACTGACAAAAATCAACAATTCCTAATATGTTCCCATACTAAGTCCTTATTCACATTTACAAAACTGTCCCCCAAATGTATTTCACTATTAATTTGTCTGTACAGCTCCCAAAGGCCACAGCTTTCATTTGGTTGTTATTCCTCTTAAACATATCCTAATATGGAACAGTCCCCCACCTTTTCTTTCATGCTGTTGACTTTCTAAGCAGCCAGATCATTTGCTCTGCTGCTCTGTAGAGGAGTATCTCACCTTCTGGATCTGACTGCTTTTTTTTTTTTTTTTTAATAAATTTATTTATTTATTTATTTGTTTTTATTTTTGGCTGTGTTGGGTTGTCGTTGCTGTGTACAGGCTTTCTCTAGTTGCAGTGAGCCGGGGCTACGCTTCATTGCGGGGAGCAGGCTTCTCGTTATGGTGGCTTCTCTTGTTGCAGAGCATGGGCTCTAGGCACATGGACTTCAGTATTTGTGGCACGTGGGCTCAGTAGTTGTGGCTTCCGGGCTCTAGAGCACAGGCTCAGTAGTTGTGGCACACAGGCTTAGTTGCTCTGCTGCATGTGGGATCTTCCCGGACCAGGGCTCAAACCCTTGTCCTCTGCATTGGCAGGCGGATTCCCAGCCACTGCGCCACCAGGGAAGTCCCCTGACTGCTTTTTCATGGTATCATTTAACTTGT
>RJWK010062089.1:0-12891 GCA_004363435.1 Platanista minor
CTTTCGGTGTTTTAGGAGTTTTTTCCTGTTTTTTGAAGGATTCTTGACCTTTTGATCTTGGTGTTGATGGTTTTGAGTCTTTTCCATTCTGGTTTGATTTTTGTGCATTTTTGGCTGGAGTATCTCGTACAGATTTCTTTACTGGAGCTTTTTCTTCAGCTTCCTCCTCATCAAAGTCATCATCATCATCATCTTCATCTTCATCGGCAGCAAGTTTTACTTTTTTCTGTGGAACCTTGCTACCACTTCCAGGGGCAGAACGCTTTCCAGATATACTTAGGAGTTTCACATCCTCCTCCTCTTTATCTTCTGACTCTGCATCTTCCTCCACAGCTACTAAGTGCTGTCCGCTAATATGCACATGCCCTGAACCACACTTCAACCGGAAGACCACAGGTGGTGTTATTTCAAAGCCCCCAAGGGAAACCATTGGCTGCACAGACATTTTCAAAGTTGCCAGTGTTACTTTAATTGGACTGCCTTCATAATTCATCGCCTCTGCTTCGACAATGTGCAGTTCATCCTTTGCGCCAGCCCCTAAACTGACCGTTCTTAAGGATAACTGGTGCTCATTTTCATCATTACCCACCTTAAAGTGATAATCTTTGTCGGCCTTTAGTTCACAACCGAAAAGATAGTTCTGGGGCCTCAGGCGGCTCATGTCCATGTCCATCGAATCTTCCATGGGTTGGTGGCATGCACTTCGGTGGGAGAGAAAGTGGACAGAGATATAAGACTACCATTCGAAAGAACAGTCACGCAGGACGGAATCAGACCAGGGCGCCTAATCGATTCTGATGTGCATTTTCTGTTCACTTTCACTGTGGACAAGTAGTAGTGAAATCCTAAAGGAGACCAGGTGGGTCCTGATCCTGAGGTGGTGTTAGAGCAAGACGCCCCCTGTAAGTAGACGCAGCATTAGTGTGCCTCCCCAGGTGAGCAGGGGCTAGTGGACTTCAGCCCTCAAGTGTCACGCAGCCTGCACCCTGGTCCGCAACCTGCACTTTGTACCTGGAGGCCCTGCGAGAGGGAGCGTGGAAGGGCCTCCAGAATGGAATATCAAAGGATACAAACAGGGACCTTAGCAGGAAGACAAAAAGGGAATTGGTGCGAGATTTTGCCCAGAGCAGTGGTTTTCAATCTTTAGCCTGCACTGAAATCACCTGCCTTCAGGTGACTCTGGATTCTGCAGGGCCCCACACCCAAAGTTTCTGAGTCTGTCATTCTGGGGTGGGGTTTGAAATTTCACGTCTCTAACAGAATCCCAGGTGATGCTGCTGCTTCACTTTTTTTTTTTTTTTTTTTTTTTTTTTTTTTTTTTTTTTTTTTTTTTTTTTTTTTTTTTTTTTTTTTTTTTTGCTGCACTGAGTGGCTTACGGGATCTTAGTTCCTTGACCAGGGATTGAACCTGGGCCACGGCAGGTGAGAAAGCGCTGAGTCCTAATCCCTGGACCACCAAGGAATTCCCAGCCTTATTCTTTCTTTAATTCTAAACAGACTAGGAAATGCTACTTCGAAAAGCAATTGCTGAGGAAGGTCTCTCCCTATAGTTTATAGACAGAGGGGTCAGCCTTCTCGGGTTTCAGCTGTGTGGCCTGGTTAACCTGCTTCCTTAGACCACTCATGCCCTAAATGACAACAGAAGTGGCAGATGAGAAATAACAGGCTGTGAGCTCCTCCAGGGAGGGCCCCGCCCTGAGCCCCTTGCCCACCCAGCCCACACAGTGCCAGCAGCCAGGCATATATTATGTGCTCAAAAGATGCTTGTGAAATGGAGCCAACCTGCATCCTAGGAGCTCTGCTTTTAAAACTCTGCCTGAACACTACCTAATTATAGCCACTTGCACTTTTGACTCATTCTGAAACTTCCTCAGACAGTTCATCCTGTATCCTAGCATTAGCTTTTCCCTAATTTCCAATGTCAAGAGATTCAGCCATTAGGCTATGTTTAGCAGACAATCTGTTTCTGCTGAGCATCTTAATTACGTTCAAACCAGGAAATGGGCAGAAGTTAGGAAGAAAAATTAGGAAGGACAGAAATTTCAAACATGTTAACCTTGGTAAGGTGGGTAAAATGCAAATCTACCTAGAGATATTAGAAATTAGATTCATTCTAGAAAATAATAGGGGGTTCCCTGGTGGCCTACTGGTTAGGATTCTGGGCTTTCCCTGATGAGGCCTGGGTTCAATCCCCGGTCGGGGAACTGAGATCCCCCAAGCCACGCCAAACAACCAAAATAATAATAATAATAATAATAATAATAATAAATGTATTTCAGAGGAAGCTAAGCATGAGCAGGAATATGAAATAAGAGCAAGAACATTAGACATTCGAATTAACGTGAAGAATGGTGGTTAACCAAACACTGTGAATGAGATTGTGGTCTGGTGTAGATGCAAAAGAGGTCCAAAGTCAGGCTAGAGAGACGTCGATGTACTTTTCTTACAAAAAGGCACATGGAACAATAGATTTTTTTTTTTTTAATGCAAGACAAGTTTTCCTAGAAGGAGAATAGAAACGTTCTTAAAACGAGGACGTCCCTGGTGGTACAGTGGTTAAGGCTCCACCCTTCCACTGCTGGGGCGCAGGTTCTATCCCTGGCCAGGGAAGTTCTGCATGCAGCGGGGTGGAGTCAAAGGAAAAAAAGTTCTTAAAGTGCTAGGGGAGTGAGGATCACACTGGGTGATCCCAGCCAAGTTACAGGACCACTGTTCCCTCATTTCATGTACAATGAGGATAAAAATACAGTCTCCAAACAGCGGTGGTAAAGATTAAATACGATGTCCGTGGTGCACTATACTATACTGTTTGATTTTTGCCCAGAGTCTGAAACTGACTAGGACCCTGTGGGGCTCCAGGGCACAAAAGTCTTTCTGTGTACCCCATTTCTTGTTTGCAGGGCATACGCTTCATTCAGCCTCCACGACCTTCCCTGAATTACAAAGGGGAAGTTCAAACAGTTGCTAATAGGGAAGGGAAGGGACTCGGAGACAAGGGAGGAGCAGTCAAGCCAAGGGGCAGATGGTGCGGGGTGGACTGGGAGTTTGGGACTAGCAGATGCAAACCGGTACATATAGGATGGATAAACAACAAGGTCCTACTGTGCAGCACAGGGAACTATATTCAATATCCTGTGATAAGCCATAATGGAAAAGAATATGAAAAATAATGTGTATATGTGTATAACTGAGTCACTCTGCTGTACAGCAGTAATTAACACAACATTGTAATTCAACTATACTTCAATAAAAAATAAATTAAAAAAAAGAAACAGTAGTGCAGCCTTGGGGCGGAGTCCTGGTTCCCCCTCAAGGGACACACATAACAATATCTTGAGCTATTTTGCCGATACTGAAGCCCCCAGCAGGTGGGAGAAGTTAACTCTCTGTTGCCCACAAGCACGGGGACCCCAGACCAGTTGGAACCAGAAGGTTGATGATGCCGACTCCCACTTACCTCACCACCAACCAATCAGAAGATTTTCCACTAGCTGATCACGCCCTCTGCGAACCATTACTAGAAAACTACCCTCTCCAGGTTGGGACACACAGTTTTGAGGACATTAGCCCGCTGTGGCCCCCTTTGCCTGGCAAAGCAATAAAGCTATTCTTTTCTACTTCACCCAAAACTCTGTCTCTGAGATTTAATTTGGTATCAGTGTACAGAGACCAGATTCAACAGCAAGTCTAACACAGGCCTGGCACAGAGCAAATGTTCAATAGATGTTGTTGACTAATCAAGAAGCATCATCAGTTGTCACCTGCTCTGCCATTCCCCTATGACAGGGGCAAGGCGATTTCCACTGATTATTGAGCATCTAGGACAAACTTTAATCATTGATAGGGAAGAATGAAACAGGGAGACTGACAGGGTGTAGAAGCCATGTGGCCTTTTGTTGCAGGCCCAGAGAGGGGAAGGGCTTTGTCAAGATCACCCACTTGCTGGTGGCCACCCAGGGCTCTGACCTGAGTCTGCGGCTTCCAGCTCCCTGTGCCTCTATAGCTGTGTCTTGTGTCTAAAAGAGACCTTTGTAAAAGCTTTGCAATGACTGTACATACTCTAAGGAAGTACTTTTTTTTTAATTAACTTATTTTATTTACCCTTTTTTTTTTTTTGGCTGCGTTGTCCGTTGCTGCACGCGGGCTTTCTCTAGTTGAGGCAAGCAGGGGCTACTCTTCATTGTGGTGTGCAGGCTTCTCATTGTGGTGGCTTCTCTTATTGCGGGGCACAGGCTCTAGGCGTGCAGGCTTCAGTAGTTGCAGCATGCTGGTTCAGTAGTTGTGGCGCACGGGCTTAGTTGCTCCACAGGGTGTGGGATCTTCCCAAACCAGGGATTGAATTGGTGTCCCCTGCATTGACAGGTGGGTTCCTATCCACTGTGCCACCAGGGAAGTCCCAGAGGTGCATTTTTTTAAGTCCCCGGAACCAACTGATTTGTTGTAGCAAATTAGAAGCAACATCTGAAAAACCCTTCTATTTGTCTATTTTTCTTTTGTATTGTCTAACAGCTTTGACATAGTACATATTGTACAATGAAGCCTTTCATTTCTCTTCCCCCCCTTTCTTTCCTTTTTTTCCAGAATCAACTGGCAAGAAGTCAGCTTCAGTACTGAAAGTGTTTTGCTCTCTCCTTGTCTGTGTGTACCAGGGCCCCGAGTCAAAATAAAAATGTAAAAAGAAGGTTGGAAAAAAGTTCAAGGAAATTGTCCAGAAGACAGACAAAAGAGAGAAGAAAATTAGAGAATCAACCCAGAAGGTCTGACCTCTGAAGAATGGTGTTCCAGAAAAAGAAAAGAGAAAAGAGAACATATGAAGTGAAGGAGATGGTCAAATCTCCTTCAGGAACATTCTTCATGAGAAATGTTGCCAGGATGAAAAGACATGTTTCCAACTCGAAAAGTCCCGTGGGATGCTCAGCACAATGAATTTAACATTCGTTCAACAAATACTCATTTAACACGTCCTACGTGCCTGGCACTGTTCTAGGAAGTTGGGATCCATGAATGGAGGCAGAGATCAGAGTGATGCTTCTACAAGCCGAGGGACATCAAAGATTGCCAGCAAACCACCAGAAGGTGGGGAAGGGGCATGGACCAGATTCTTCCTCAGAACCTTCAGAAGGAACTAACCCCAAGGACACCTTGATCTTGGACTTCTGGCCTCCAAAACTGTGAGAGAATAATTCTGTTGTTTAAGTCACCCAGTTCGTGGTATTTTACTATGGTAGCTCTAGGAAACGACTACAGTGTGCCTTTATTTTCATACCAAAGGATCCAACTTATAAGCAGAATGACAAGTTTTATAAGTTGAATTTAAAGTAAATGACTATTTAAAATCCAAGGTAGCGGCATGAGCCAAAGTCCCCTCCTCGGACATTTAAAAACCCGAGTGATAATGCTCAATACCGTTTAATTCTGATCATGTATGTTTGCGTTTTCCTAACTCAAAGAATGAAAATTAGGGCTTGCTTGTCTTGGAAGCCCTGTAAGACGGAGTGAGAATGGCCGGACAAGTTCAGAGACTTTTGGAGAATAGCGGTGGGTAAAGACCCAGCCCTCCGTCAGCACCAGGCTCCGAGGAGCCCAGGCGCCCAGGTGCGAAGCTGACTACCCAGATCTAGGGTGCTCCCTGCCGTCTATATTCAGTCACTGCGTCTCCCCAACCTCGGGTCCTGGCCTTGGAATAGATAGACTTGGCCAGGAGGGTCCCGCCCACTGAGGACACGCGGCTGGAACACCAGGAAGGAGGGTGATGGTGGCAGAGGGAGTGGGGGAAAGGAGCTGGTAAGATGGGGACTTTCAAACGGCTGTTACTGTGGCTGCGGGATGGCCAGATACGGTACAGGATGCCCAGTTGAAGTTGAATATCAGATCAACAACTAATACTGGTTGAGTACAAGCATGTCCCAAATATTGCATGGGACATACTTACTATGCTAAATTAGTTGCTAAATCTGGCAAACCCTATCAGAGCTGGGCCAGAGGGGACAGTGTGAACAGAAAAAAATAACTTTATCTGACTTGCTTTTTTGTTGTTGTTGTTTGTTTTTGATGTGGACCATTTTAAAAGTCTTTATTGAATTTGTTACAATATTGCTTCTGTTTTATGTTTTGCTTTTTGGCCCCATGGCATGTGGGATCTTAGCTCCCTGAACCTGCACCCACTGCACTGGAAGGTGAAGTCTTAACCACTGGACTGCCAGGGGAAGTCCCTATCTGACCTTGCTTTAAAGTGTAAGATAATTTTGGAATTAGCTAGTTCATCCATCTTGTAACTGAGCACAACCCTATGGGGCCTTCCCGGAACAGACCCCTCCCCCATATCTTCTGCTCTAGCTCCTCTAGGAAGTACCTAGATAATAGTATCTGATGCACATTTCCTGAGTTGTTTTACAGATGCTAAAAACCACCACCAAATGGAAGATTTTAACTACTTGGTGACAATGAGCATGAAGCCCCCATACCTACTGGTGCCTAAGGATTGATAATGTTAAGCCCTGTGACACCATCCTGTTACCACCATCAACCAATCAGAGAATTGTGCACGAGCTGATCACATATCCTGGGACGCCTTTCCCTCACTGGGCCTTTAAAAATGCTTTGCTGAAACCCATTGGGGAGTTGGGGTATTTTGAGCACTCGCACTCCTGAATTCCTTGCTTGGTGCCCTACAATAAATGCTGTGCTTTCCTTCACCACAACTCAGGGTCAGTAGATGGGCTTTACAGTGAACAGGCGAGGGGACCCAAGTTTGATTCGGTAACAATCTGATTCCTATTTATTAAACACATATTATTGCAGACAGAGTGCTAGGCTCTGGGCATTCAGCTGTAAGCAAAATGGACAGGATGCCTGCCATCACGGGCAGCTCACTCTACAGCCTTGGCCTACATTTATCTGTCCTAGTCAAGTGTCCCAGTCTCCAGGAACCTGCTCAACCTTCCACCACCAGCACAGTTTACTTACAGCACAGCACCTAAACCTCTCCACTCAATCTAACACCTGTCTGTGCTAAACTGAGCTCCGTGTGGACAGGATTCGGCCTGTTTTGCTCACAGCTGATTCCCTGGGGTTAGGGCATTGTCAGGGTGAATGAGTCTGTTTTGACCCAGTGGCTCTTTGTCCTCACTTGGTTCTCCAGCCTTCCTGGTGGTAGGGTGAGCTACTTCACATCTTTTCAGTTAAATCTCTTCTGTTAAGATTAGCTACAGTTGGCTTCTGCTGCTCGCAACAGGGATCCTTGATGAGACATCTGCCGTGGGAGATGGTTACAGTTTTTTGGAGTAATCAGGCCAGATCTGTCGACAGTGTGAAAAGCTGGTGCTCCCCTCCTGTACTCCTGGAGCGTCTGCCCCAGCAGCACAGGTGGCTAGGGCCTCTCAGAGACCAAGAGACCCCTGGGACATACAGGTGGGGGAATGGACATCTTTGACTTTTGTCTTTCCAGCATTTTTTCTCCTTTTTTTTGCATACAGACCCTATCCCTTTGCAGTGGCTGTCATATTGCCCATTCTGTCCCTATTTTATGATTTATTCATGTGCTAGATAGCCAGAGAGGGCAAAATGACAACAATTTCCAGACATTCCAGAAGGAGGGGGAAGGAAGAACTATGCCTTACCTACTTGAAGAAACACTGAGGAACCATTTAAAATGACATTTTCAATTACTAAACGATATGCTTATAATAGAATATTAAGTACAAAAAGCAACATAAAAATTATAGTATTTGGGGGCTTCCGTGGTGGCACGGTGGTTAAGAGTCCGCCTGCCGATGCAGGGGACACGGGTTCGTGCCCCGGTCCGGAAGGATCCCACATGCTGCGGAGCGACTGGGTCCGTGAGCCATGGCTGTTGAGCTTGCGCGCCCGGAGCCTGTGCTCCACAACGGGAGAGGCCACAACAGTGAGAGCTCTGCGTACCGCAAAAAAAAAAATTATATTCTTTTTAACAAGGTTGAATTGAATCATATATATATATATATATATAATATATATATATATATATATTATATATATATTTTTTTAATACACCGTACAGTGAAAAGAGATTGGCCAGAAGGATGCCAAGTCTCCAGTAGCCGTTGTTTCGGGGCGGTGGGGAATTCGGTGGTTCTTTTGTCCTTTATCTGGTTTTCTGCATTTTCCAAGCTGTATTTAGCCTCGGCAAATGCTCTTGATACACGAAGTTTCCATGCTGCAAGGATTCTCAGAGATAAATAAAAATTGCACTGAGTTGCAATATTGGAAAATCCTACTCCCGAGTTAAGTTTTAAGAGCAGCTTGCATTTCCCCTGCGAAAGCCTCCGATTTGCTGTAAGAAGTCACCTCACTTCTCCTTAAAGGCCCCAGGGTCTCAGTTGTTTCATCTGGCCAATGGGGATGACAACAGCCCTCCGCGGGAGCCGGCTGGGAGTCAGTGCTGCTGACTCCACCTAGAAGCACTTGGCCGGCTCACAGCCCGGAGCAGGCGGAGAAATCTCGTAGGTTTGCCCGCGGCAGTATAACATCGGGTGGCCGGTTAGCTCAGTTGGTTAGAGCGTGGTGCTAATAACGCCAAGGTCGCGGGTTCGATCCCCGTACGGGCCACGTTTTCCTCCTCTCCCACGTTATGGGTTTGTTTTACAACTGTAACTGTCTTTGAAAAACATGCCTTTTGAGTGTTGTGAGCCGCGAGCAAACAGGAGGGAGTCGCGGAATAATCCTGGGCTCGGCCCAGAAGTTGCGGCAGGCTGCCGGTGGGGGGGGGAAGAATCCCGCGCGGGCCCGCGCGGGCTCGGGCTATGACTGGTTACCCCAACTCCCCGCGCGTTGCAATCCTGCAGCCCACTTTGGGTCTTTTTTTAGGATGCTCTCAGTTGCCACCGCCGGTTGCTACCTAATGCAGAGCTTCTGAGGGCCCTCGGGGGGAGACCTCAGTTTTCTGGAGTTCTTAGAATTGAAAATCCAGGGTTGGAATTCATTCATTCCACACAGATTTTTTTTTTTTTTTTTTGCTGTTGTTTTGTTTTTTGTTTTTTGAATATGGAATGCTTCAAGAATTTGAGTGTCATCCTTGCACAAGGGCCATGCTAATCTTCTCTGTATCCTTCCTATTTTAGTATATGTGCTGCCAAAGAGAGCACCATTCCACACATGTTAATGCAGAGCCTACTGCATGCCCGGCATCCTAGTCTAGGCAGGGAGCAGTAAATGAGAGACACAAATTCCAACCCACATGGAGACAGTGACCAGCCAATGACTGCCATGTTTTTAGTGAGGCCCTTCCTTCTGGTTGTGGAAGTGTAAGCAGATTGGGCAGTGGGCGGGAGAAAGAGAACCAGGCATGGCTTTCTTGACATGAGAGAAGCCCTTTCAGGCCTAAGTCATTTTGTGATCTAAGCCTGGCCACAATGCTTGCCCTTGAAAAGGTCTCAGTAACAATGATCTTAAGGGAACGAAAGAACAAACTGTTATTGGGCTAGAGAAGTAACAATACCAAAGATAATAAATCAGTTGTAAAGACTCCCAGTTCTGTTTCAGTGGTAAAGATTAGCCAGAAGCACTTTCTTGAGCTGTTTTGCAGAATTTAAACTTTCTTCACCAGATCTACTGGAACCTAAAGATTGACGACGTTGACCTTTTCTGACTCTCGTGATTTCAAGCAACAACTCTACCCCAATTCTAGGCTGAATTCTCCTCTGCTCTAGCCCCTTCATGAATATGCATATACCACCCAACCAAGACCCTTCATGAATATACATATACCACCCTAGCCCCGCAATTTTGCTGTTTGGATTGACACTGCTTTGGGAGAGCTCCCTGGTGTTCTCCTTACTCTATGCAAGTAATACATCCTTCCTTCTTTCAATTTTTGGCTTGGTTGTCTTTTGGCTCCACACCCACCAACAGGCAAACCCAGTTCTTGGGTAACAGAAGCATCTGGAAACCTCTTGCTACTTTTTTTCTCTTCACAGAGCTCTTAGACTTCACATTTCTTCCTGGTGGAAAGGAAAGTTTGCTTTATTTCAGATGCCGACAGTGAGGGGAGGGGGTTGGCGGGGAGTGAGGCTGGACTCCTGTCCAAAGGCCAACTCCCCACCACTGACAACCAGTGGGCAAGAGCTTTTATAGACAGAGGGAGGGGGCTACATGCAGAAACAGCACGGTCAGCTGTGACAGTCATCTTGAAATTTGTCGTGCGGTGCTCTGATCAGCATCATCTTGATTGTTTTCAGTACAGTTAATCTTTAGTTCCAGGGTCGGTTTGTTCCCATTTCTTTGAGGCCAATTCTCAGAGTTGTGGCAGCTTATGTCATGGCTACGGTCTGGTCATCATGTAGTTCCTTTCTTCCACCTGGTGGGGATTTCAGTACCTACAAGACAGCTCCCAGGATACGGCTCAGAATATTATGTATGGCCCTTGAGGATGAACTAAAGCTCCCTGACTTTGCTTTTCTGACTAAACTATTATTGTTTTGTCCTGTTTGACTGTTTTCCTTTTCTTCTGTATTTTCTCACTTCTCTGGTTACACTTATTCTTTGGCTAAAGTTTTTCTACAGACAAAAGGCAGGCACAGGACATGGCAGGGAAAGGCCATACAGTCCTGCTCCATTTCACAACCATGCTTGAAAAATCTCCAGTGAGAACATCTACTAGATCATTCTTTTTTTTTTTTTTTTTTTTTTCCCAAGCCCTGCAGCTTGCTCGATCTTAGTTCTCAGACCAGGGATTGAACCCCACGCGGCAGTGAGAGCACCTGAGTCCTAACCACTGGACCCTGAGGGTGCTGTTCTCAGCTTGTCACGGGGCCATGGGGGTAATCATTCATTCTTTTCTCAAATAGGTCTTAAGCTCTGACTTAAATCTGTAACGGCTCAAGGCTTAAAGACACAGACCACAGGCTTAAAGCCATTGGCAAGTGCTCAGTGTGTACTAAAAGTGCCCACTAAATGCCAGCGATGGGACCGTTGTTATTATGAACAGTTAGAAGGAGAACCTAGGGCTGCTGACCTCTAGAATAGACACCTGTACACTGGTTGCATTTCACACCTTGGAGGTGTGTTACAGGCACCTTGTTAGATGCGGGGACCTTGCAGAGGAGAAGCCAGCTGAGGTTGCTGCCCTCAGAGCCCATACTTTCCTAAACAAGGGCTTGAAGGGGTCCAGAATACACCTCTGTGGCATAAAAATTATTTTGAGCAGAAGCCATTTAAGTTCCTGAAAAGCCTCATCTGCCTAAAGTAGAGCCTTCCAAAAGAACTCAAAACAATTCAATTATCATAAATCCCCAGGGAAAAATCAGGCAAGACTGACTTTTATCACTGGAGAGGAGAAGCTGGCATCACACCTAAACAGGCAGTGTCATAAAACTACCTTATCTCCCATCTACTCTAGGTAAGAGCCTATTTATCTTTCCTAAGTTGTTTGTTTTCCGGTAAGTGCCCTCTCCACCCATCCCCTCCCCTGTTAAGATAATAGTATATAAGCCCCACATTCTAACTGCCTCTTTGAGTCACCCTTTTCTGTGAATTCCTGTAGGTACATGAATAAAAATACACTATTAAAAATGGTCTTGGGCTTCCCTGGTGGCGCAGTGGTTGACAGTCCGCCTGCCAATGCAGGGGACGCAGGTTCGTGCCCTGGTCCAGGAAGATCCCCCATGCCGCGGAGCGGCTGGGCCCGTGAACCATGGCCGCTGAGCCTGCGCCTCCGGAGCATGTGCTCCTCAACGGGAGAGGCCCGCGCACAGCAAAAACAAACAAACAAAAAAAAAGGTCTTTTTTCTTGTTAATCTGTCTTTTGTTAGTTTAATTCACACTCCCCCAGAGACTGAACCTGAGAGGATAGAGGAAGTTTTTCCTCCCTGCCAGGCTCAAAAAGATAAATGGGATACTGTGTTCTAGATGAGGGGCAGTTCTTGGCTTAGGGATCAGAGAGGATCTTTCTGACATCTGAGGATGGAAGGATGAGAAGGTCTATCTTTCAAAAGTTTAAAAAAAAAAAGAAGAAAGAAAGGAAGGAAGGAAGAAAAGAGAAAGACAGACAGAAAGAAAGAAAACAAAAGGATTAAGAAATTGAAACAGGGACTTCCCTGGTGGTCCAGGGCCTAAGACTCTGAGCTCTCAATGCAGGGGGCTCCCGGTTCGATCCCTGGTCGGGGAAATAGATCCCACTTGCTGCAACTTAAAGATCCCGCATGCCTCAAGGAAGATCCTGCACGCTGCAACAAAGATCTCAGATCCTGAGTGCCGCAACTAAGACCCGGCGCAGCCAAATACATAAATATTGAGGAAAAAAAAAAAGAAAGAAATTGAAGCAAATTCCACAAATCTAATCTCCCCCCTGGCCAATCCTTAGTGAGGCTACTAATGATAGACACCGCAGGGAGCATAGCGAATGCAAGAGTATTGACTATGATGACAATGGCGATGGTGGTCCTGTGGAGAGAAAAATGATCATCAAGTTCACTGGAAACTTTTCAGACATCAGCCTAGCCCCCAGCTGCCCCCACCATGAGCAGCATGGCATTCACCATATTATACTGCAAATGCTGGTTTTCTCTTCCTTCTTCCAGCCTAGACTCCATACAGAGGGCAGCGGTGATGACTCACCCAACAAGCGCTTAGTGTTTGTTGACCAATGGCTCTACTGCCCCCTTGAGACAGGTGCACGCACTAGCGGCTACAAGACACGCGGAATCAGGAGAGTAAAAGGAGGGGAGATTGGGAAAGGATGGGCCGAAGAAGTGGGGGTGGTAGAGCTGCGGACTGAGCTGTGAAGAGGGGTGGGGCTGTTCATTCGCTCGTTTGTTCATTCATTCATATTCGTCCATCAGTCATTCCCTGAGCGTGCACCGCTGGACACTGAATGAGTAAAACTACACCCTCGAGGTGCGCCCTGTCTGGGTGAGT
>RJWK010062090.1:0-12901 GCA_004363435.1 Platanista minor
TTTTTTGCATTACGCGGGCCTGTCACTGCTGTGGCCTCTCCCGTTGCGGAGCACAGGCTCCGGACGTGTAGGCTCAGCGGCCATGGCTCATGGGCCCAGCCGCTCCGCGGCATGTGGGATCTTCCCAGACCGGGGCACCAACCCTCGTTCCCTGCATCGGCAGGCAGACTCCCAACCACTGCGCCACCAGGGAAGCCCCATTTCCTTAGTTTTAATCAGTGATTAGATGCACACAAGAAAAAAAAAAAATCAAACGCAACAGCCAATTTCTCCTGAATGTGTGATTAATATCACCAGTCAATGGAATCTTGTTAGCAGTTCAAAGTGTTGTTAATTACAGTCCAGGGGAAAGCAAATTCAGTATCAAACACTTCTAGGCAAAAGTAAATGGGATCACAGGGCGTTGGCAATGGTAATGTGTCCGGAGCTGTGCTAAGCTATTTCATACAATATTAGCAGAGCTGTTTATGGACCTGCTGATATGATATTTAAAATGTACGTTGATGTAGGTATTAAATTAGATCAGAATTGTGTTTACCAGTTTTGGGTGGGAGGCCATATATGCTACAAAGATAAAAGGATGTAGACAGTTGAAAAACCAGCAAGTAAAGTTAAAAATCCCTGTAATGAACTCAAGAGCCTCTGCTGTCTGGGGGAGCAGGTAAGGTCTTGCAAACCCACTGATGGCGAGTTTTCCCTTTACCAGTGACCTCTGCTCCTGCCATTTTCCACACGCGGCTATTACTAACGGTCTCCACCCTCAGATATAACTGTATTTGTCCCTAGAGTCAGCTTCCTACTCTGTAGGGCTTTTCACATCCTCAAACAGGGGAAGTGTGGTTTCCCACAGCACAGTCCCCACCTGCGATCTGCTGCACCAGAACTGAGGAAGCGAGGGGCAGGTGACACTGGGACGGCCACCTGCACACGAGTGGCTGGTGTCCCCGGCAATCTGTCGCTTGGATCGATCAGCTCTCTGTCTACGTTTGCCAGCAGCCCCTGAGGGCAAGCAGTCCACCATCCCTGAGGAGCACTGACAGGAAGGAACAGTAGCTCGGGATTCTCAGCCACAGGGCGAGCCTTTCTCCCAGCCCCGTCCCGGAGGGAAGCAGAAAGGACAAGGAGGACCTTATGAGTCATCTTAGGAATGCAGGGCCCCGGGCAGAAGTGCAAGCAGAGTGCTTGGACACCCACCAGGCAGCCGGAGCGGAGTGGCTTCAGGTGAGACCCAGGAGAGTACGAGAGAAGGGACAGAAAGCCATCTTGAGCCGTGAACTGCGCCTCAGCTTTGGGGGGTGAAGCCCCAATCTCCTTCCTCCTGCCCGACTCTGAAGGCGGGCCGTGATGACCTCGCGCCGGAAGGAGTCCTTGCCTCGCCGCGACTCTGCCAGCTTCTGCTCCTGCTTGGTGGTGATGCCCTGCACCCGTGGCAAGCAAGGCTTCTCTGAAGCTCACCCTGCAAACCTCCGTTTCCACTACTGTGCTGGTTGTTGAGGCAACGTAGAACGGCAGACAGTGCAGAAATACTACAGACACGGACACGGGGAAAGCTCTAGCTCTACAGTCAAACCGGTGAAGGACCAAGAAAAAGCTGCATGCTTTTAGCTTCAAATTCTTCAACTGAAAAACTCTGGATAAAACCACCTTTACTGGGAACCTGAAAATGCAATTTATGGCATTTAATGAGCCCTCAAATAAATAAAGCATTGCTGCCTTCTTCTTTCGAATAATGTTAGTGAACTACTATCCGAACTTCCTGTTAGTACGTTCATTCCTTCAATTCTTTGCTCACTCACTCATCCATGTAACTGCACTCAGTATATTAATGCAAAAGATGTCAACGTATAGTTACTGTGGAAGAAAGACAACATTAATCTACCAAAGAGACCCACCCCCGACATCAAGCTTTGAAAAGGGCAGAAAAGTCCTTTCACAACAACATCACGTTCTGGCGATTCAATCTCCCTCTCTGAATGGGAACCGTGCAGAGAACTAAGCTCTTGGAGCAGCAGCAGCAGGACAGAGACAGTGAAAGAGCCCAGGGCCTGGCGGTGATCAAGGCTATGGCTGAAACCAGGCGTGAAGGAAGGAAGACACAGCGGGGGTCCAGAGCAGGCTGAGGCCTTACTGGAAGCCGGGAGGGAACAGAGACAGTGGCCAGTGCCAGTCCCCACCTTCCTAATGACAGTGTGCAGGGGCTTTTCTTCCTCCCACCCCACCATGTGCCCCCCCCACCCCTTATCAACAACTGCATCCTCACGAAGCCGACAGGTAAATCTTCCGGGTGGAAATGCACTTTAAAACACTTGGTAGGCAGAGCTTGGACGCAGGTGCATAACTTCACTGTGTATAATGCCTGGAGGTGAGCCGGCAGCACCTGAGCTGCCCGAAACAGGAATCAACATTGTAGGGACAGCTACGGAGTGATCGCAATCTTGTTGTGAAAATCTACAGGCGATTTTCATTACTTGGCATCAGACGTGCACATGTAGGAGAGAAAGCACAGGGGCCCCAAAGCCCTGGTGAGGTCTGCCTGGTTGGTGTCACCTCTCTTCGTAGACACGCCGCTCCGCGCGACCAGAAGCCTGGCCGATCTCGCCTTTTCATCAGAATCCTGGAGACACCAGCCCACGGGCCACAGAAGGTCCGCTGCCTGGTTGGTAAATACAGGTGTGCTGGCGCCCAGCTCATTCTGTACATATTGTCCTATGGCTTCTTTGGGCACTTCAACACTGGACCTCAGTAGTCGTGACAGAGACCCCAGCCCAGAAAACCTAGCACATCTGGCCCTTTACAGAAAGTTATCTGAGCTCTGCTTTACGTCACCGTCCCCACAGCGGGAACCACTCCTGCAGGGATCATGTCAGACTCTGAGGTTTTCAAGCACAGGGAGCAGCTGCGTGACTGCGTCTGTGCCTGTTTACTAAAACGGCGGCAGTGAATTTGGCCTCAGACTTTCTGGTTCTCACCTCTTGGTGAGGTTGGGGGAGCAGTAGCCTGCGGCCTCCGCTGCCCTAGATGGAGTTCCCAGCAGCGGTAACACCGATTCCCACACAGGATCAAGTCTGCAGGGCGTTGGCTGAAGAAAGAAAAGAAAAGGAAAGGAAAGGAGGGAGGGAGGGAAGAAAAAAGGCCATCCTGACAGCCAGGACTTACCTGACCCTGAGCTCGGGCCCGACACCCCCGCATGGTCTTCTGACTCAGAGCAAAGCAACTGACAAGGAATTAATCTCCAAAATCTATAAACAGCTCATGCAACTCAATATCAAACAAACAAACAACCCCACCAAAAAATGGGCAGAAGATCTAAATAGACATTTCTCCAAAGAAGTCATACAGATTGCCAACACACACATGAAAAGATGCTCAACATCACTAATTACTAGAGAAATGCAAATCAGAACTACAATGAGGTATCACCTCACACCAGTCAGAATGGCCATCATCAAAACAATCTACAAACCATAAATGCTGGAGAGGGTGTGGAGAAAAGGGAACCCTCTTGCACTGTTGGTAGGAATGTAAATTGGTACAGCCACTATGGAGAACAGTATGGAGGTTCCTTAAATGACTAAAAATAGAGTTACCATATGACCCAGCAATCCCACTCCTGGACATATACCTGGAAAAACCATAATTTGAAAAGATAATACATCCACCCTAATGTTTGTTCACTGCAGCACTATTTACAGTAGCCAAGACATGGAAACAACCTAAATGTCCACCAACAGAGGAATGGATAAAGAAGATGTGGTACATATATACAATGGACTATTACTCTGCCATAAAAAAGAAAGAAAGAATGCTTTTTGCAACAACATGGATGGACCTAGAGATTGTCATACTGAGTGAAGTAAGCCAGACAGAGAAAGACAAATATCACATGATATCACTTACACATGGAATCCAATGCATTATTCCACAAACGGTCTGAAACAACAGGTCATCCACAAAGAAATGAAAGAAGCTGGATCACAATCTCATACTTTATATACACAGAAATACTGTCTAAATTTTAAAATTAAAAGATTATTGAAAATTTTGTCCTGCATTTAGAAGAATATCAGCATCACTTCAAAACTGGGCAGGATATATTTATTAAGAAACAAGGAATTCTTTCCCAAGAGTAGATATTAATTTAAACACACTAAAATTCAAAACTTATGTCATCAATGCCACCCATTAATACAAGTTAAAAAAAAAAAAAGCAGTATGGAGCAAGAGAAGTTATTTGCAACATATAAAATTAACAAAAAAAGATATCCAGAATTTTTTAAAGTGGCAACTGAACAACAACAGCAGCAGCAAAAACAGGTGACCTGACAGAAGATAAGTAAACTTCATATAAACAGGCACTTGGAGGAGCAGAGAGCACCAATGGCCAAAATTTATCAAAAGAAAAAGGTCTCAACGTTATTCAAATAAGTCAACTTCATATAAACAGGCACTTGGAGGAGCAGAGAGCACCAATGGCCAAAATTTATCAAAAGAAAAAGGTCTCAAAGGTATGCCAACCACATGGGATACCATTTGAAGTCCAATACACTGGTTTTTATTTGTTTCTTTCACATTGAGAATTCCAAGCACTGGGGTGGACATGGACTCATAACTCAGGACCACGTGCACTGTCACGTTTCTGCGTGTGATGATCTGCTCGTTCCCTGACACAGCAGCTCCGCTACCAGAGGTCCACCTACAAGGATAAATGGTCCCCAATATCACAGTTTGCAGAAGCAGGAAAAGAGAACCCAAGTGTGTCCACCGACAGGGGAAGGGATATGTGTATGTGTATATATACATATATATATATATTTTTTTCCATTTATTATCATTGGTGTATAGGATTTAAGTGAATGAATACTGCATATCATCACAGTGTAGAATGCTATAGATTTTAGTAATATATTTATTCACTGGAATTATATATATACACACACACAGATATACTATGTATCTGTAATGTATTTATTCACTTGAATTAAATATCTGTTATAGGTGAATCTCAAAATCAGGGCTGAGTAACAAGAGCACGTCATGGAACAACATATACAACATGATGACGTGTATATAAAAATAGAAAAGAAAACAAGATGAATGGGAGATAAACATGTGTAGTAAACTGGAATGAGAAATCGCAGACTAAGAATGACAAAATTCAGCTTCGATGGTACCCTCGTGTGGGGCAGAAAAAAAGAATTCACCTGGAAAACTGGGGATTTTAGGAGTATTAACAATGTCTCATTTCTTAATCTGCTTGTGCTTACATTCGTATTTTTTGTTAGTTTTACACTGTGTATACATTATTTTACCTTGGTTATAGGTAACTCACAAAAGATTCTGTTAATCGGTCATCTATGAAAGGATGACTAAGCAGAAGCTGCAGGCAGTTAAGGAATATTAACTTCAATATATCAAAGTCATACGTTTTGTCAATTATCAGGTGCAGGGACAAAAATCGATGTGATTTATAACTGATTTTTTTTTTCTTTTTTTTGCGGTACGCGGGCCTCTCACCGTTGTGGCCTCTCCCATTGAGGAGCACAGGCTCCAGACGCGCAGGCCCAGCGGCCATGGCTCACGGGCCCAGCCGCTCCGCGGCACGTGGGATCCTCCCAGACCGGGGCACGAACCCGTGTCCCCTGCATCGTCAGTCGGACTCCCAACCACTGCGCCACCAGGGAAGCCCCTATAATTGATATTTTAATTCATCAACCTAGTAATCTCCAAAGATGTTTCCAAATTCTCATTATTACTTGAAAACTCAAGCAATAATTTCATGCATGTGTTCATGTTTTCATTTAACGAAATGTCTAGTTAAGTACCAGGCCCTTTTTTGTTAATGGGTGTACATCATGGAAAACACAGACAAAATTTCTCACCTTTGTGATGCTTATATTATAGAGGGAGTGAGAGAGATGACAACATTTTTTTTCAGTAAATTAATTACAGTGTTACATTGGGTGTATGTGAGAATGCAGTAGTAGTATGAGAAAACTCGAGCAGGCCAGGGGCCCTGGGATGCTGCCAGGTCTGCTCTTCCTATGGGGGCAGCAGAGTCCCGAGTGCTCTTCTGAGACACAGGATTTCTGATTTAGAACACGCCTTCAACTGTCAGACCAGTTCTTTGTTCCTGGATACTGTGTCCTTAGAGATGAAGACAAAGTCCTCAGAGAGCAAAAATATAATAAAGAAGTATAAGCATCTAAGTTTCAAGCTTCTTATTCTATTCTAACCAGTCAAACCTCCGCAAAATATGTTCAAAATAAGTAATCAAAATTCTGATGCTTGGATAGTGGCAAAATCTGAAGATACTTGTGCTATGTTAGAAAGGCAACATATAAAATGAAAATAAAAATCATTCATTAGAAGACTTGATTATCTACAGGTTTGTGAGGTGCTGAGTGGGATCAGATGTGGTTTAAGTCCCCCCCCCAATTTTCCACTATAAATTTCCATTTGAGATTGTAATTCTTATAAGTTGAAAAATGCACTGCATTTGGGACCCTCCAAGTAATGAAGAACTTTAGTCACCTCACTTGTATCGATAAAAACAAAGAGAAGAAGCAGGGTTGGGATGGGGTTCGCATGAACTTATTCTCAAGGATTAGCCTCCCTTTAACTTAGTTTTATTAATTTATTTATGTCCTAAACATTTAATTTATAAGTTCTTTCTGTTCACCAGTCACTGGCCTTGGTGCCATTGTGAGAACTGGGAGCCAGGCCCCGGGAGTCTTCATTACCATGTTCCTATTCAGTGGTTGCTACCCACTGTCACTTCCACGGCACAAGGCCCTAAACGTCCAGTCCCTGCTCTCCTCTTCATCTCTATCCATCCTCCTCTCCATCCACACCAGGGACACACCTTCTCTATCCATCCTCCTCTCCATCCACACCAGCGACACAGGTCTTGCTGCTGCCATGAACTGTTCCTATTCAGAGCCTCACGCTGCTTCATTAGACCTCACTAAATGTCATCTCAGAAATGTGTTTTCTCGGGCTTCCCTGGTGGCGCAGTGGTGGACAGTCCGCCTGCCGGTGCAGGGGACACAGGTTCGTGCCCCGGTCCGGGAAGATCCCACGTGCCGCGGAGCGGCTGGGCCCGTGAGCCATGGCCGCTGAGCCTGCGCTTCCGGAGCCTGTGCTCCGCAATGGGAGAGGCCACAACAGTAAGAAAAAAAAAAAGAAATGTGTTTTCTCTCACCCTTACTAAAATTGTCCATCACTCATTATCCTTTTAGACTGGTTTTAGTTTCCAGGTAGTCTTTATCATACCTGAAATTACATTACACATCCATTTTTTTGGCTATTAGGATATAATTTTTAAAAAGACATAAAAATGAGGGATATATTACTTTAACTGCTTACCAATATGCATTGATTATTCACAATAGAAATTGGACTAAATCACCAAAACAAAAAGAATTCCATCTTAGAGTTTTAATATGATTATGAGACAATACGGCATGTGCCATAAGTTAAAGTAAATGATACTTTTTACATTGTGATCAGGCAATATCTCCAACATATTGGACTTCATGAGTTAAGATGAATTATGTTCATAGTAAGAAAACTGAAACAATTGAGGAGAAGGAAAAGTAATCATCCAATCAATAATTCTTTGGAATGTCTCTACCATTTTTATTATATAGGGCTTTATAAAACTTATTAACAGCTTGGCGAGCGAAAAAATGGAATGCATAGACAATCAAGAAAAACCCCTACTGTTTACTTGACATTATGGAGACTATGGCAGTTGAAAAAGAGACTGACCACACTGCGGGTCGGAGAAATGTTCAGGGATGATAAAGGTGATGCTTTTAGGAGCTACTAAATTTATGGATTATCAAGCTTTTGAATGAAAAACTCTATTATTCTTCACTGTTGGGAATTTTACTGCTGAGCAGCATCTTCCTCAGTGTCTAGAGAAATGAAGTTAAAAAGAGGCAGAACTTTACCACTACATAGAACAGAGTAGGAAGTTTACAAAAGTAGTGACCAGGACACTGAAAGATCTGACTGTAGTTAGTCTTTAGGATATTCTGGTAATTTGTATTCTCCAAGTTATCACTGTTTCCAATTTCCACAAAGAATGAAGAGCCACATTTTAAAGTAAGATCAAAACCAAATCACTGCAAGTTTCAAATGCATTTTATCAGATCAGAGCAGTGCAGTAAATCTGAGAGAATTCAAAGAAAGTCATTACATAAAAAAGAGAATGTTTGCCAGGAGTATGCTAGGATCTGGAGGAGGAGGCTGGGCTTGCAAAAGGAAGGTAGAAGGAGATGACCCAGAAAGCTCAGTATCTTTGCAGCTTATGTTCCTAAGGCAGAAACCCCTTAGAGCACACATTACAGCTTCCATAAAGGGAAATGCTGTATTTCTACTTCTCTCTTAAAATACTCTCTTAAAGGGAGTATTTACACAAGCAAAATGACATACACTTATTCACCATATTTGTAAAGTAAGTTTGATCTATGGCTTGAATGAAAAAAAACTGTGACAAATTTCTTAAGCTATAAAGTATATGCAAATGTAATGATAAACTAACTAACCAAGAGGTTATCACGGTTTCAGTAACGCCTCAAATCTTTTCCACAAAAATCTGTTTGGAAAATGAGTGAAACTGTCACACCATGCTGAAAAGGAAGTTTAACCCTGAGGCTTCTAGAAACAAAATAGATTGTAAATATGTAGTTTCTTTAAATATTTTAATATGAGTGCAAACCCTTGGTTTGGAGTATAATTGTTCATAGGATGACTTTGTTTAATCAGAAAAATTAAATTTAATCAATAACACAATAAAACTCATCTCCTGGACTCTGCTTGATAAAAACTGTATAATTGCTACAGATAAATAAAAAGAAAAAATCTAATTAAATTCCTTAAAATTCCATAGAAATCAAAGCCTTTCTTTTTAAGCATTTTTAAAAGAAAATTAAACAATGATGAAATGATCAAATAATTGACTCACAATGTCATGTCATATTAATTCCTTTTATCTCATATATAACTGGATCAAGATAAACTATTGCGTTTGTCAGAACACAGATACTACAGTGTAAAAGCAGCAATTGGCAACATTTACTGACATGAAATATTAATCTAGGCTACCATCATTCTAAATCACTGGAGCATATGATTACAGGAAATCAAAGAATAAAATCCATGAATCTATTCATTTATCAGATTACTACATTTTACATAAGGAAGAAATAAGGGGTACATATTTAAATTGCCTCTGTACAATATTAATAAACATATAACTATCAGATAATTCAATTTAACATATTTGAAACCAGCGAATTTTTGTAGATCTTACCAAATACGAAACAACGTCAATAGTTAAGATTATTCTGCTACTGGGGATTCTGGCTAGAAAGATAAACTATCAGGACACCATGAAAACTGAGAGAATTTTGAAAAACTTAGAACTTCATAACTACATCTGAGCTTTTCTCCACTCTATTCACCAGATGAACCTGGGAAATCGGTTACTTCATTAACATGATGATACCAGGAACCTGGCTATTACTTTAATTTGTTTTCACTTTCTTCCTTCTATTTTAATTTTGCAAGAAACAGAGTACAGGGCTTCCCTGGTGGTGCAGTTGTTGAGAGTCCGCCTGCCGATGCAGGGGACACGGGTTCGTGCCCCGGTCCGGGAAGATCCCACATGCCGCGGAGCGGCTGGGCCCGTGAGCCATGGCCGCTGAGCCTGCACATCCGGAGCCTGTGCTCCGCAACGGGAGAGGCCACGACAGCGAGAGGCCCGCGTACCGCAAAAAAAAAAAAAAAAAAAAAAAGAAACAGTACAACTCATCATGGAATTGCTATAGTTAGCTCTAACTCATGATTCTAAAATATACTGAGATAGCTTCTTAAATGTTAAATGCTTTAAAATAAAATCTTTTTTATAAAACAGTATTAGATTTATAGAAAACTGAGAATATAGGACAGACTATTCTCACACGCCCACAACCATGCCCCCCTGTTACAAACATTTAGCCCCTTACTGATGTGCATTTAAGAGCATCCTTGGCTTGACTGATCACTTATTTTTATTGCTGAATAATATTTCACTGCATATCTATACCCTCTTTATTTATACCTTCTTCTATTGAAGGACATCTTGACCTTGGTTACCTCTGGCTTTTAGTGATTATGAAGAAGGCTGCTAGAAACATTTGCGTGCAAGGTTTTTGTGCATGTGAGTTTTCCAATCTGTTGGGTAAATACATAGGGTTGCAATTGATAGATCCAATGAGAAGACTGTTTAACTTAGTGAGAAATGCCAAACTGCCTTCCAAAGTGGCTGCACCATTCTGCATTCCCAGCAGCAAAGAACGAGAGTTCCTGTTGCTCTACACCCTTATCAACAATTGGTGGTATCATCAGACTTTAACCTTTCTAATAGGTATACAGGTGGTATTATTGACTTACTTTTAATTACCTATCGACAAATGATGTTGAGCTTCTTTTCATATGTTTATTTGACAGCTCATTATCATCTTTGATGAGGTATCTGTTCAGATCCTTTGCCCATTTTAAAATAAATTTGTTTTCCTACTGTTGAGTTTTAAAAGTTCTTTGTTAATTTTGGACACAAGTCCTTTTTAGTAGATATATGTTTTGTAAATGTTTTCTACTAATCTATAGTTACCTTTCTTTCTCCTAATAGTGACTTTCACAGGGTGGAAGTTTTTAATTTTAATACAGTCTACTTTATTTTTTCTCTCATAGATTGTGCTTTCAGTGCTGTATTTAAAACCTGATCACCAAACCCAGAGTAACATTTTATCCCATGTTTCCTTTAAGAAGCTTTATAACTTTGCATTTACCTATAGGTCTACGATCCGTTTTGAGTAAACTTTGTGAAAAGTCTGTGTCTAAATCCTCGTGTGTTTTGCACGTGGACATCCAGTTGTTCCAGCACCATTTACTGAAAATGCAATTCCTTCTCCATGAAGTTGACTTTGCTCTCTTGTCGTAGGTCCGTCAACTGTATTTGTTAGTCTATCTGGGCTGTCTCTTCTTTTCCCTTGACCTATGGCAATGGTCTGAATGTCTGTGCCTCCCCCAAATTCATATGTTGAAATCCTAACCCCAAAGATGATGGTATTAGAAGGTGGAGCCTTTGGAAGGTGCTTAGGTCATAAGGGTGGAGTCCTCACGATGGCACAAGAGCCCTGATAAAAGAGGTCCCAGAAAGATGCCTCATCCCTTCCACCACATGAGGGCACAGTGAGATGCTATCTACTATGAACCTGGAAGAGGGTTCTCACCAGAACCCAACCCAACCCACGCTGGCCCCGTGATCTTGGACTTTCAGCCTCCAGAACAGGGAGAAATAAACTTCTGTTGTTTATAATCTACCTAGTTTGTGGTATGATGTTACAACTGAAGTCACTTATACATCTATTGCTATGCCCATATAATACTGTCTTGATTACAGTAGCTCTACAGTAAATCCTCTGATATGGTAGTTTGAGTCCTCATTTCCCTTCTTCAGAATTATGTTGGCTCTTCTGAGTCTTTTACTTTTCCAAATAAAGTTTAGTATCAGTTTCTCTGTATCTAAAAATATATCCTGCTCAAGAAAATGAGAAGACAAGCCACAGAATGGGAAAAAAAAAAATTTGCAAAACACACATCTGATAAAGGACTGTTATCCAAAACACACCAAAAACTCTTAAAACTCAATAATAATAAACAAACAACCTGATTAATAAAATTGGCAAAAGATCTGAATGGACACATCACCGAAGAAGATATATAGATGGCAAATAAACATGTGAAACACTGTTCCACGTCATATGTTATCAGGGAATTGAAGATTAAAACAAAATAGCATCACACACCTTTTGGAATGGCCAAAATCCAAAACACTTGACAGCGCCAATTGCTGGCAAGGATGTGGAGCAACAGGAGCTCCCATCCGTTGCTGGTGGGAACGCAGAAATGGTGCAGCCACTTTGGAAGACAGTTTGATGGTTTCTTACAAAACTAAGCATACTCCTACCTATGATCCAGCAGCCAGGCTCCTTGGCATTTTCCCAAATGAGTTGAAAACCTACACATGAATATATCTTAGAGCAACTTTGTTCATAATTGACAAAACTTAGAACCAACCAGGTCCTTCAGTAGGTGAGTGGATAAATAAACTGATACATCAAGAAAGCTGAAAAGAAATAAGCTATAAAATCAAATGGAAGAACCTCACATGCATATATCACTAAGTGAAAGAAGCCAACCTGAAAAGGCTACACACGGTACAATTTCAACTCCAAGACTTTCTGAAAAAGGCAAAACTATGGAGACAGTGAAAGGATCTGTGCTTGCAGGGGTTAGTGGGGAGGGAGGATGAATAGGTGGAGCACAAAGGACTTTTAGGGCAGTGAAATTATTCTGTGTGACATTATAACGGTGGACACAGGTTATTATACATTTATCAATACTCGCAGGATGTACAACACCAAGAGTGAACTCTAATGTAAACTATGGACTGAGTGATTACAATGTGTTAATTCAGGTTCATCAATTGTAACAAATGAACCCTCTGGTGGGGATATTGATGGTAGGGAGACTGTGCGTGGGTGGGGGCAGGGGTATATGGGAAATTTCTGCACTTTCCACTCACTTTTGCTGTGAACCTAAAACTGTTCTGAAAAAATAGTGTCTCATTTTTAAAAACTGCTTGCTGGGATTTTGAATGGGATTGCTCTGAACTCTGAATATGTAGATAAAATTGAGAAGAACTGGAATCTGAACAATATCGAGTCTTCCTATCTATGTACCTGGAATACCTCTAAATTTATTGAGATAATTATATTTCTTTCACTCAGGTTTTAGAGCTTTCCACATACACATCCTCAAATTTTTTTTTTTTTTTTTTTTTTTTTTT
>RJWK010062091.1:0-12901 GCA_004363435.1 Platanista minor
ATCCTAACTATGGGAGGAACAGGAAGAACCACACACACACTATCTTGCATGAGAATTTCTACCCAAAGGCCAGTACTCATGGGAACCTGGGCAGGAATGTGGCCTCAATCCCTCCAAATTAGTTGACAGTGCTTCCCATTCAGTAGTACTAAAGCACCTGGAAAAGGCAAATGCGTATCCTTATTAGAGAAGAGTTCTTTTTAAACCGCATTTTTGAAGACTCCCCACAGATAAAGTTCCAAGGAGCATGAATTCATACTCATGCCGACAAAATTATTAAACAGATGAGAAAAAACCCCACTCCACGAGTGAGAATTTCCAGAAACCACAAACTCTGTTTGAAGTCAGATTTATGGGGGTCTGTATATATTTTATTTATCATGTTTAGAATACATAAAATTATTGTCTTTAATATGTTTAAAGAAACAAGAGGGGAATATGAAAGTACGACAAAAGAAAAAGAGATTATGAACATTTATGAGGCAGCAGATTTGATGAAGAACAAAATAGAACTTCTAAAAACAAAAAGATACAAATACTTACACACACGTGTGTTCCAAGTACAAAGCCAAAGGACAGGATAAAAGCAGATTAGTTACAAATGATGAGATATTGGCATAAGATTGCTCTGGATAAAATTACCCAGAAAGCAACTCAGGGAGACGAAATGAGAGAAAACAGAAGGTAAGAGATGTGGAAGATGTCTCTTTGTTTACAAGGTAGGAAATGACAAGAGACTGTTGTTCTCAGTAACCCAAACAAGATGTATAAGCCACAAAGTCACAGTCTTTCTAAACCAGTCAGAGAGCTGAGGATGCAGCTACAAAAGGAGGGGAGAACTGAGATAGGTCAGCCAAAGACATCCTGGATTTTCAGCTGCCAAGGTCTGGGCATAAGTAAGAGACCTGAGAGAATCTTCCACTCCCAAAACACTTCAGGTTTTCCACTGACAATAGCTGCAGGTGGGGCAGGAAAGCTGAAAGGAATCCCTCCAAGGCATTCCAGGCAGAACAGAGTCTTCACAAGTGTCCAAAAGCCTGTGGCTGGACCAGAAAGCAAAGGGAACTCTCCAACAATGTACAAAGCTGTCAGTTGAGTTGTAAATCAGAGAGAGATCCATCATGGCCTGGAAAACTGGTGGAAAACATGAATAAATTTGGGGAATCTTGGTAGCGTTCACACCTAGAGCATTGCAGAAGGGAAAATTCTGAGCCCACTCTCAATATCTGTAGCTAGTAGTGAACTGAAACAAACTAAACTTGCCCAAAAGCTCAGACCCAGTTTAACTATAGAACAAATTTACTCTGTTACTCCAAACCAGTGACCTGACACAAGAAAAAAACTCTTTTCTAAAGGGAAATATTATTTACTTTAGACTTTATTGTTCTAACATCTCATAATGAAGAAAGAAAACAGTTAAAAGAAGTAGAACTGTAGGTGGCCCAGATGTTGGAATTATTTGACAGGAGCTTTAAAATAACTAGAAATATGCTAAATGATCTATTAGAAAGAGTGTGCAGTATGGATAAGGACATGGTGAATTTCAGCAGACACAAAGAAACTGCAAAAATGA
Source organism: Platanista minor (assembly GCA_004363435.1). NCBI lineage: Eukaryota > Metazoa > Chordata > Mammalia > Artiodactyla > Platanistidae > Platanista > Platanista minor. Next base: position 1,574 of record RJWK010062091.1, read on the forward strand.
ATCAAGTAGAGATTCTAGAAATGAGTATCAGAAATAAATATTTTATTGGTTTTAATAACAGAATGACTCAGCAGAGGAAATTATGAGTGAAGTTGAAGACAGGTGAATTGAGGGGAAAAAAAAGCAAACCAAAAATAAGCAAACAAACAAACCCCAAAAGACAGAATAGATAAGATTGTATTAATCTATGGGACAATATCAAATTGTCCAACGTATCTGTAATTGGAGCCCAAGAAGGAAAAAAGAGAACAAGAAGAAATATTTAATTAGATATTTGCTGAGAATGGTCTAAAATTGATGGAAGACATCAACCCACAAATCCAAAAGGCTCAGGAAACACCGATCTGGAAAAATACAAAGGACACACGCGCACACACACACACACACACACACATACATATCCCACTCATACACAAACAAATGTCAACCTAGAATTCTATATCTTACAAAAATAGCTTCAAAATAAAGATAAAGCAATCTCAAACTGTTGCATCCAATAATTTCATTCTTGAAATGGCAAAATTATAAACTGGGGAGACAGAATAGTGGTTACCAAGGGTCACTGATGGAGGCAGAGAGGAGAGAGAAGTTACTAAAAAGAACAACACGAGAGATCCTTATAGTGACAGAATAGTCTGTATCTTGATTACATTAGTGCTGATATCTTGGTTATAATATTGTACTGTAGTTTTTGTAAGATATTATCATTGGAGGAAACTGAGTAAAGGATGTATGAAATCTCTCTGTATTTCTTACCATTGCATGTGAATCTACTATTTTCCCAAAAAGAAAATATTAATTAAAAAAATTGGAGGCAAAATAAATCCATTTTTAGAGGTGAAAGTTAAGAGAATTTCTCCCTATTAGAACTTCTCTACAAGAAATACCAAAATAATTTCTTCAGGCTAAAGAAAAGTTAGATTCAACCACAAATCTGTAGGAAGCAATGAAGAGCACCAAAAATGTACAAATTTGTTTAAATTTAAAAGACCTTATCAGTGTGAATGTGTATTCTTGGACTTGTACATATGTATCTGTGAATAGTAAATTTCATAATTTAAAAAAGTAGAGAGAGAAAAAAATCAAAGGAGGTAATACCATCTGGAGACTGTCACACATGCTATGCTACACACAGGAGGAGTGAAAAGAAGTGCTCTTTTGACAGCAGGAGTCTGACAGTGATAAATAAATATGGATGGTAAGTCAGAGGGGTCCCATGCAGAGAAGCTTAAAAATGCAAGAAGAGGAGTTGGATCTTGTGAGGTCACCTAATGCTCCCAGGTGTATTTTTTTTTTTTTCCTCTCTTGCGGCATGTGGGCCTCTCACTGCTGTGGCTTCTCCCGTTGCGGAGCACAGGCTCCGGACGCGCAGTCTCAGCGGCCATGGCTCACGGGCCCAGCTGCTCCGCGGCATGTGGGATCTTCCCGGAACGGGGCACGAACCCATGTCCCCTGCATCAGCAGGCGGACTCTCAACCACTGCGCCACCAGGAAAGCCCAGTGCTCCCAGATGTATTAAAGCCAGTTGTCAAAACTTGTGTTAATAGCCAAATTGGGGAAAGATTTTATTGTTGCTAATATTAACACCTTGTAAATCAGGGTCTGAAATGTCCTTGTGTGAGGTCCAACAGAACAAACAAACAAACAAACAAAAACCCAAAAAACAACATCAGTCACTAATTCACTCCAAACAAAAACCTATTTGAGACAAATTATAGACTTAACTATAAAGCCTAAAACAAAACAAAACAAAAAACATAGAAGAATATATTTGTGACCTTGAGGTAAGAAAACATTTCTTGTGAGACAAAAGGTGTGATCATAAAATCAAAATTGATAAATTTGACTTCATCAAATACACAAAAATTCTTCATCATAAAACATTATCAATAAAACAAGAAAGCAAGTCACAGACTGTGAGAATATGTTCATAAAACAAAGTATTTGTATCCAGAATATATAAAGAACTCCTGAAATTCAATAACAAGGAGACAGCCCAATTTTAAGAGGCAAAGGCACAAAGGCACTTCACAAAAGAAGGTATGTAAGTGGTCGATAAGGACATGAAAAACTTTTCAACTTCATTAATCACCAAGGAAATGTACATTAAAAACCCAATGAGGTGTTACCACATGCTCCACTAGAATGTGTAAAATGCACAAGGTTGACCACAGCAAATCTGGAACAGCTCTGGGGCAGCCAGACCCTGCACATGTTGGCGGGACTGTGAAACATACAGCCATTTTGGCAAAGTGTCAGTTTCTTGAAGTGTTAAATCTATTTCTATGACCTAGAAATTCCACTCCTGGTGTGTGAGCAAAATAAATGTGTGTGTATGTATGTCCATGCAAATCCTCTTATAAGACTTTTATAACTGTCAAACCTGGACTGTTGATCAACAGAATGGATAAGCTCTGCTTGTTCATATGGTTGATTAGTACTCAGTGAAAATTTTTTAAAAAAGAATAGATGACTGATAAGCATGTAACAGGTGTAACTCTCAGAATAATAGGATGACTGGAATAAGCCAAACACAAAAGCCCATACTGTATAATTCAATAGGTATAAATGTCTAGAATAAGCAAGAGACCCATGGTTTCTGGTGGGAGGGAGGGACTGGGAAGGTGAGGCAGCAGATGTGTGCTGGTGAAAGTGCTCTGTGCCTTCGTAATATTCATAGAACCTCATGGAATAGTCTACTTGATATCTGAGCTTGTCAATGTGCGTAAATTATATTCAAAAAATGTTTTACTTGTGTGAATTTGGATCATTTTGCCACCCCCTGGCTGAGAGAGCAGACCTGAAACCTGAAGTTGCCTTCACAAGGAAATTTCTAGAGGGAAAGAAAGAAACCATGCTCCTCCCTCTGTGATCTCCTACCACCACGGCTCTCTCTGGTCCATGGACAGTGAGGTAGCTGACCCAGCAGCATGGTTGCTCTTTGAGAAAAGATGACTGTTCATCCTGATGGAGTTCCAGAAAGAAGAGAATAGACGCCAGCTGGGGTTGTTTACTTTAGGTGTCAGCTTGGCTAGGCTGTGCTGTTTCTTTGGGCAAACACCAGTATACCTCTTGCTGTGAAGGTACTTTCTAGATGTGATTAACATCTACAGTTACTTGACTTGACTTTAAATAAAGGAGATTACCCTTAATAGTGTGGGTGGGCCTCATCCAATCAGTTGAAGCCACAAGAGCAAAGACTGAAGTTTCCCAAAGAAGAAGCTATTCTGCCTCAAGATGGCAACACAGAAACCCTGCCTTACATTCCAGCCTGCAGCCCTGGGGAATTCAGACTCGAGACTGCCGTGGCAAATCTTACCTGAATTCCCAGCCTGATCCCTGGTCTTCAGCCTTTCTGGCCCCCAGAATCATGTGAGACAATTCCTTAAAATAAATCCCTCTCTCTGTCTCTATATATCTATAGCTAGAGGTATAGATTATATATAGATATATGTAAATATATAGATATTTTATATAGATATCTCTACATATATCTGTATATCCAGAGATATGTATAGAGAGATTATAATCATACTTATCTATCTGTCCATGCATTCATCATATCACAGTCCGCCAGAGACACCAAGCCACATTCCCTGACGTATATGTCCTATTCTCTGTGTCTCCGGACAACCCAGACTAACACACCAGCTGTATTTCCCTCTGCCCCAGCCCAGCATCCTGAGTCAGAGGAAGCAGGTAGCCCAATGTGAAAGGTCATTTATTTGGAAGGAAGCATTCCTGAAGTGATTGATGAGGGTGTCTTTCAGCTGGCATGTTTGGGGACGGGGGCATTCATATTTCTGAATCCAGAATCCCTGGAATGGGGTGTTGCACTGCTCACCACATCATTCATCCTGACGTACCTGTTCATTATTTCCCCCATGAAAAATAGTGGTCAGATGCAAAATTGTTAAACCACAATCTTTTCTCCTGGTTTTTGTGGGCTTTTTAATCACAATGTACCTCTTTCTGCTGAGGGCCATTACATTGTTGAGTACTGTAGCGTGAACTCAGCAGGTGGGTGAAGGTCAGCATCTCATAGTTATCATGGGGGTAGCTGCTTGAGTGTGACAGGAAACCCAGAATAAAGGGGGTAAGGGGACAGGGGGCTTTGTCCATCCCACCTGGACCACACCCACACAACCACACAGTGCAGGCAGGGGGCAGCCCCGCCCCGCCCTGCCCCTCAGGATATATTAAGCCCTTTGCTTCTGTGTCCCCAGATCAGAAGGTCCTTTCTGTGGTCACATGGTTGCCTCTGAAAGCCATAGCATCCACCATCCAGTACGTGGTGCGCAGTACAGACCCTAAGATCCCACGATGAATCCCACCTGCAGCCTGAGATCCTCAGGGTATGAGAGGGTGTGGGGTTGTCATGCGCACACAGTTAAAAGGACAGTTGCATCCAAACTGGGATAGGCCACAGGCTCCAGAGCAGGAGTGTAAGGCAGAGGCTTGGGGAGGAAGCCAGGAGGAGCTGTCCTCACCAGGACCTTCCGTTATTCCACCGTAGACCCTGATGCTTCCCCACACCGACCACCGACCACCAGACAGAGGTGTCCTTGCTCCTGCCCCTCTACCCCCTCCGCCTCTTCTCTTTTCTTCCTTCCTCATCAAAGGCACAGACAGATGGGACCCGGGTGGGGCCTGACACCCCCGCCTTAGAGTTGAGGCACAGGGAGCCTTGGATCCTTTCTCGCTCGCTCATCATTAGTGTGTTTACTTCACTGCCTCTACAATCACCTGCTCAGTTTTACCTGTCACTGTGGTTGACTGTCTGGGGGGGCCAGGGGAAGATTACCGTCACTTGCCCATTGCTTCTCCAGTCTCGTCCCCTCCTGCTCCCACCCCGACTCATCTGCACTGAACACGCTGCTGAGTGTGCTCCATCCCCCTGGCTTTGTTCCCCATATTCCACATCCAGGGATTCCCTTCCCGTCAGTCTCTTGGACAAGGACCAATCTTCCCAATACAGCCAAAGCTCGCCCTCTTTGCAGCTTTCCTCTTGCCCTGCCCTGAAGAGGCTGCCTCCTGCCCAGCCCCCCTCCACTGCCCCCCACCCCCCAGGCCCTGCACTTGGCCCCTCGGCTCTGGCGTGAAGGCCCATCACCTGCTTCTCTCCTGTAGCATCAATTGGATTGTGTGCGCCAGGCGTGTGCCTAAGAACTGCCCAGGAACCACACAGAGTATCAATTTCTCCAATAATGGTTCCAAATTATCTGCAAGTAGCCCACCACTGCTGGCTTCCTGTGAGTGATAATAATGTCCTCTAAGGTCGAAAGGGAAGCAGTTGGTGGACAGGACACCATGTGTGGCCCTCCTGCTGTGAGTGAACCTTATGGAGAACCAAGGTGAGGGGCTCCAAACTCAAGTGCGACTCAATCCCCACAGCCAACTTTTATCTGTTTTTCTGGGATCAGAAAGTTGCTTGTAAAATTGTTAAGTCAAAAAGAACCCAATATAATAAAATGGAATAACTTTTTGGTAATATAATACAAATCAAAATGCTGCAAGTAGTTTCAGAAACAACCACCAGCTTCCAAGAATAAATATCAGGATGGGTGCTTATGCATTTTAAGGATCTTGCAGAATAATTTAATGGTGTATGTTCTACAGTCCATTCATTTTGTTGTTTCTGAACCTCAAATCCCAGTGCGGTCCAAGTGATTATAGGGATGTTGCAGGAATGATTCTCCCCACAGCTAGAAACACACATTTGGGGATTACTACATGTCACAAAACTATCTTGAAATAAAGACAGCCAATGTTCCATAGTAACTGTAAAGACAGATGGAGGGAAAGGGGAGCTCTTGTCTGTGAACCCCTTCCACGTGTTGGCCTGTCCTCCTGGACAGATTACAGGTCATGCAGGTGGTGGGTAAGGAGATGCCATCCCTGTGCCAGACCTCTGGGTACAAAGTTCTTTGCAGCCCCTGACCTCACCACAATTTGACCTTGGCCATATCTCTTCGAATCCTTCACTCTGCACGTCTGGGAAACAGGTGACAATAGGACGACCCCCATAGGTTGTTTGAGAGATTGTGAATGTGAAAGTCTTAGCACAGTATCCAACTACAGTTAATTCACAATACATATTACCTTCCATATGTTTGATTTCATGTTCATAACAAGTCTGAGAGATAGATCTCTTAATCTCTGTCTTAAAAACTGAATAATTGAAACCAACCCTGCATTCCCCAGAAAGCAGAGCCTGGGGAAAGGATTATGTGCTGGTGCTGTACTGGGGCATGGGACACCAGGGCTGCCATTTTCATTTGCTCCATAACAAGTGCAGACTGGTGGGCTTAAACAACAGAACTTTATTTCTCACAGTTCTGGAGATCAAGATGTCTGCAGATTTGGCAAGGGTCACATCCTTCCTGGTTTGCAGATGGTGGTCTTCTCGCTGTGCCCTCATGTGACAGAGAGAGAGAGAGAGAGGAAGTAAGGTCTGGTGTCTCCTCTTTTAAGGACACTAATCCCATCACAGGACCCCACCCACATGACCTCATGAAAACCTAATTACCTCCAAAAGACACCATCTCCAAATACCATCTCACATATGAATTTGGGGGGCAAGGGTCACATTCAGTCCACAGCAGCAGGGAAGCAGTGCCAGGGAGAGCCACAGCCATGTAGGTGCCCAACAGGTGAACCTGCTCTGCTGTGCAGGATGGCTCCAGGCAAAGCAGCCCCCAGGCAGGAGGAAAAAAGGGGGAGTGTGTGCTCCTGTGTCCTGGGTCATGTAGACCAAATTTTCCCCCAAGTTAAAGGGACTGCACTTTCTCGGGACAGCTGCTCGGGAGCCAGGTCCCAAGCCTTTGACATTGTAACAGGTTCAAGAAGTGGTACCAGGGCCAGAGACAAGGGCAGGGAGCTGCTCAGCCTCAGGCCAGTGCTGAAGGTGCTGGAGCAGGACTTCCTCTGGGAAGGCAGCTTGGGGCCCCAGGAGGCTCAGGAGATGCCTCGTGGCTCAGGGGAAGCCAGGGCTGAGGGGCCTGGAGACAGTGGCAGAGAGAGGCTCTGAGGAAGGCATCCTACGAATGCAATGGGTGCATAGGAGCTTGGTGCACAGCAGACGCCTCACCTGAACCAACTTCAAGAGGCTGGACTCTACCATCTGTGGAACCAGACCTTCCTGCTCAGCCTCATGGCAGTCTGAGGGGCAGGCACTCTGCATGAGCCTTGCCCAGTGTAGACGCCACAGGATCTGAGCAAGGGGAGCCCAGCCCCTCCACCACGGGGCCCTGCAGGCGCCCTCCTGATAGGAGCCACTGGTGCCCTCCCCTTCTCCAGTCTGTCCAGGTCCGGAAGGACTGACTCCAGCCGCTCTTGACCCACGCCTGACCTGCTGCTCTTCTCAGGGAGATACTTTTCACTATTTTGCAACATATGGGAGAAATGGATCCAGAATAGTCTTCAGATAAGTACAAAGTGTGCTTCCCTGGTGGTGCAGTGGTTAAGAATCCACCTGCCAACGCAGGGAACATGGCTCGAGCCCCGGCCCGGGAAGATCCCACATGCCGCGCGGGGCAACTAAGCCCATGTGCCACAAGGACTGCGCCAGCGTGCTGCGACTACTGAAGCCTGTGCACCCTTGTTCTGCAACAGGAGGAGCCACGACAATGAGAAACCTGCACACTGCAAAAAAGAGTAGCCCCCGCTCGCTGCATCTAGAGAAAGCCCGCACGCAGCAACGAAGACCCAACGCAGCCAAAAAGAAAAACGAGCAAATAAATAAATAAATTTATTAAAAATAAATAAATAAGTACAGAGTATTCACCCAACAAACAGATTGCCCTGTATATATAAAGGTCTCTACGAGGAGTACAAATATGTTAATCAAAGTTCTATTTCCACACATTTGGGAAAGGTCACAGCATTACCACCTGATGCACAGAAAGCCACAAAGGCCCAGCCGGTGGGGTTTAGAACTGACTGGCTCATCCTGCTGCCCGTCACTGAGCTGTTGGCCCCTTGAACTTGGTGGGGACTTTCTGAAAGGTCCTCAAGAAAACCCTGCACGTCTCATTTTGACAAACGTCAAGCTTCTCAGCAACTGTCTTGGAGCCTGGCACGTGGACCTTGCCTGTTTGGGAGAGAATTTCACCCCAAACCATGCGGCATGGTTGTATGCCATTTTGTTCTGGGGTCAAATTCCACTGTAAGAAGCAGATCTTCTCATCTGTTTTCTGACTTTGCTGTAGTTTATACCTCACACAACCAGTACAACTCCTTGTCCACCAGAACCAGTTAGAATTCTGAAGCTTGAAACCACGCGAGGTAGAATAGAGCCTCCACTCTCATCTATGCTTTGGACAGTTGGTACCTTTAAGCATTTTACTGAGGTATGATTGACATAGAAACAGCTGTACATATGTAACAGACATGACTTGATAAATCTGGAGATAAACACCCATGGAACCATCATCACCACCTAAGTGTAACAGGTGATAGCCATTACCTCCCAAAGTTTCCTCTGCCCCTCTTTTCTTCCCCTTCTCTTTCTCCTCCTCCTACTTCCTAATATCATTTTTGTGTGTGTGATAAGACCACTTAACATAAGATCTACCCTCCTGGCAAATTGCTAAGTATGCAGTACAGTACCACTAACTGTAGCCGTTATACTGTACAGTGGATCTCTAGGACTTATTCATCTTATAACTGGAACTTTGTACACTTTGATCAATGTCTCCCCATTCTCAACCTCCCCTCCAGCCCTCGGCAACCACCTTTCTACTCCCTGCTTCTATGACTTTGACTTTATGAGGTTCTCAATATCGGTGACATCATATAGTATTTGTTTTCCTGTGTATGGCTTGTTTCACTTAATAACTTCCGGATCCATCTGTATCGTCACGAACGGCATCTCTTTAGTTTGTCTTCTACTATGTGGGATCCATAACTGGACACAATGCTCCAGGTATGGTTTCTGAGTGTGAAATGGCACAAGATAGAGAGATCCAGAAGTGCAGACATAACTCATCTTATCGGGATTTTACAGGACGAGAAGAGATGAGAACTCTGGTTCTCCCAAAGCTCCTGTGAGGTGGCTACTCTTAGGTCAGGAAACAGAGGCACAGGAAGGCTAAGTAGCCTGCCTGAGGCCACATCACACTAGAACTGTGGGTCCCTTATCCAGGACACCAGGCCTTGGGTGCCCAAGATTGGTCACTTGTCTGGCTGACATGTATGAAGTTCCCCCGATCCCAGCCTCTGGCCCTGTGCTAACACCAGGCTTCACAGGCATCGTGTGGGACATGGGTCACTGCTCCAGCCTGGGCAGGGCTTTTAGTATCCCAGTTCTGTGGCTAATATGGCTACTTACATGCTATTCCTCTGAGCACCGTGTCATAATACTCTGATCTGCAGAACTGTAGATTCCCACCAGTGATGCTGACAGACGCTGTGGGTGGGGCCTGGCCAGTACGAGCCATCCACTGATGCTTTTCTAGTGGGGAAACCGGCATTCAGCTGGTAGAAGTACTGGTGTTCCCTACAGCTGTTCAGGGTCAGGCGGGCATCAGTTCTGCAGGAGCAGGGTCCGTTCTCATTGGTGATGTCCGCGTCATACGGTCACCAAGCATGTCAAATACGACATCTCTCGCTGTGAAGGTAACCTGGTTACCTACATCATGCACAGCTGGTCCTCAGTATTTGCGGATTCCATATTTGTGCATTCACCCACTTGCTAACATTTATCTGTAACCCCAAATCAATACTCTTGGTGCTTTTATGGTCATTGGCAGATGTGCCCAGAGCAGTGGGAAATTTGAGTTCCTGACACACACGGTCCCAGCTGCGGGGGAACCAAGGGACTCTGCCTCCTGGGCTCGGCTCTCACCCTGTAAACCAGCATCCTTTTCACGGTCTATTTAGTGACACATTTTTCTCATTCTTGTGTTTCTCGTTGATGACTTTACCGTTTAAAATTGCCCTCGAGCATCACGCTGAAATGCTGCCCAGGGTCCTAAGGACAAGAAGACTGTGATGTGCCTTTTGGGGAAAATACATGTGTCAGAATAGCTTTACTCAGTCATGAGCTACGGAGAGGCTGGCATGAATTCAATGTTAATAACTCAACTATACATTAAACAAGTGTCTTCCAACAGAAACACACATAAAACCAGTTTCTGTATTGATCGGTTCACAAAAATGTGTGGCCAGAGGCATGCACGAGCCTGGCTCCATGTTTCCACAGAAGCCGTGACTCAGCAGTAACTCAGGGTTCAAGGAGGTTTCATAAAACAAACTATCAATGATATCATTGCCTAGACCAGGGCTCAGTGAACTAGGTCCTTGGGCCAAATCGGGTCCACCTGTTGCTTTTGTTTTGCTGGAACTCAGCCACCAGGCTGTTTGTTTACTACTCTCTGTGGCTGTCAGCCGACTTGAGTCGTGTGATAGAGACCAAACAGCCGTAAAGCCTAAATATCTGGTCCCTGACAGAAAATTTCTCCACCTTGTATACAAACATGACGTGGCTTCCTGCTAAAGGAGAACCTAGACCCAGGCTCTGGTTCCAACTTACCGCTGACCCCTGACCCCCGATTTCAAATCCCAGCTCTGCTGCTCGGCAGCCTAGGGCAGGCTGCTCAACCTTCCTGACCCTCGTTTTCCTAATTCCACTCTAAAAATCAGATACTTAAGGGTTGTTTCTTAAATTCCTTGATACTATAATCTTGTTGAAAGTGGGAAAAAGCATGTGTGTTCGGTTTTTTTTTTTAATTTTTATTGGGGTATAGCTGATATATAATGTTGTGTTAGTTTCAGGTGTACAGCAAAGTGGTTCAGTTATACATATGTCCACTTTTTTTAGATTCTTTTCCCATATAGGTCATTACAGAGTATTGCATAGAGTTCCCTGTGCTGCACAGTAGGTCCTTATTAGTTCTCTATTTTATATATAGTAGTGTGTATATGTCAGTCCCAATCTCCCAATTTATCCCTCCCCTCCCTCCTTTCCCCCTGGGAACCGTAAGTTTATTTTCTACATCTGTGACTCTATTTGTGTTTTGTAGATAAGTTCATTTGTACCCTTTTTTTAGATTCCACATATAAGTGATACCATATGATATTTGTCTGACTTATCTTTTTTTTGGGAAACGCGGGCCTCTCACCGTTGTGGCCTCTCCCGTTGCGGAGCACAGGCTCCGGACGCACAGGCTCAGCGGCCATGGCTCACGGGCCCAGCCGCTCCGCGGCATGTGGGATCCTCCCGGACCGGGGCACAAACCCGTGTCCCCTACATCGGCAGGCGGACTCTCAACTATTGCGCCACCAGGGAAGCCCCTTGTCTGACTTATCTTTGAAGCACTATTCACA
>RJWK010062092.1:0-12903 GCA_004363435.1 Platanista minor
TCTCACCGTTGTGGCCTCTCCCGTTGCGGAGCACAGGCTCCGGATGCGCAGGCTCAGTGGCCATGGCTCACGGGCCCAGCCGCTCCGCGGCATGTGGGATCTTCCCGGACCGGGGCACGAACCCGTGTCCCCTGCATCGGCAGGCAGACTCTCAACCACTGCGCCACCAGGGAAGCCCAGCTTTTATTTCTTCATTAGATTCATTGATGTAATATAGTCTATAGATTTTCAAAATCCACGCATCTAGAACACATCATTTACTTCATTTGTAAAGAATTCCTGATATATTTATTTATACAGCTCATTTATATTCCCGTTGATGTGAAACTAAGCTCTAAGAAAATACACTGCCCATATCAAGAAAAATTGGCAATTATTTTCTTTTTTTAAAAGTAATTTCACAGAATAGCGGATCCGTGAAGGGTAAGATTTCCAACTGGGAGAAAAGGTAAAAGTGTTTCCCTATTCTGGATCTCTCCTATGTGACCCAACTCCAGAACAAATGCAAATCAAATTAGCAAATACACCTAACCTCCTGTGTTCCAGGCCCAAGTTTAAGTTTCCCAAGAAGAAGTTTTTAATGAGTTATTAAACATGCGATGAGTCCAGCTTATTATTTTTCTAGGTACTTTGCTTTTTAACAGTGGAATCTATATTTTCCCTGCCCAATATGATAGCTACTAACTGCATGCAGCTATTTAAATTTAAGCTTAATTAAAATTAAGTGAAATTTAAGATTCACTTCATCAATTCACTTCCTCAATATTTCCCTAATGTCTACCTTATTGGGCAGCCCAAATGTAGAATATTTCCATCATAACAGAAAGTTCTATTAGATGGTTCTGCACTAGATCAATAGTTTAACACAAAGGAATATCTCTGAGGGTAGGAATTTCAGACAGGTAGATTATGAGTATTGGCCCCTTGCTCTCTTCCTCTCTGATCCCCTTTAACAGTAAGGTAGGTTTTTATTACACATATTAGAAAACTCATTTCAAATTGACATAAACAATATAGGATTTTATTAACTCACATAACTTGAAAATTCACAGGGAATTCAGGCATGGTTTAATCAGGGTGCTGGCTCCATTTTTCTCTAATTCTTTCACAGTGTTCGTTTAACACTTAAACCTTAGCCTAATTTCTCTCCATTTTTACAAATGGTTACAGCAGTTCCAGGCTGCGCATCTGTGTCCACACCACTGAGATACAGAGATTTTCTCTTCATCCTACCTTAGAATAGATGCCATTTATTTCACCTATTCCACTCTGCTTGGCCCAATAAATCTTAAGCAACACAGTATCCATGTAAATAACACTGATAGTCAAAGGACTGGCTACTGAGCCAATCATCACGGCAACTGTGTCATATGAGGCATATTTGCTTAGGTCTGTGAGGACTCACTCTGGGAACTGGGATAGAGTCAATAGCCCAACACACACTCCAAAAAAACTGCAACTGCTATGCAATAGGGGTGGGTAGTTCTCCAAAAGAAAATGCCATTGCAAAGGGAAGGAATGGATGCTGGACAGGAACCCAACACGTGTGCACCTATGCCATCATATAAAATGTTAGGTTTCTGGAGGTTTAAAACTAACTCACCTTTCATTTTGAGAGATACGTTGAGTCCAAAACTTCAAAAGCTCAGAGATTTTAGCCTACTTATAAGCTTATAAGTTAGCCTGCCATAGTGACATATACGTGTGTGTGTGTGTGTGTGTGTGTGTGTGTGTGTGTGTGTGTGTGTACTGACAGAAACGTCAGCTCTCTGGGTCAGAGAACAGACCATTTATCACTCACAGCAAGATGAGCAGCCAGAGCTGCATCTTGCATTTTTTCCCCACAGGGTGACACGGTGGAGACAAGATGTTCCCCTGCACAGGCAGCAGGCTTTGCACCACAGGAAAGGATCCTTGAAATCAGGAAACACATAGCTTATATCACGTGGCTGCACCTGCTCCCCCTCAGCAGAGAAAAGAGAGAGAGAGAGAGAGAGAGAATGCTTTACAACCCTGGAAGGTAAGCAAATGTCTCTCTGGGAAAGGTAAGTTTCTTCCTCTCTCTGGAGAAATTCAGAGCCTCTTAGCTTCCAAGGCTTTTGCTATTCAAACAAGCCCCTTGCTCAGAAAACCCAGACCGTGCAGAAATGGGAGAATATCCATGGAGAAGTGACTTCCGTAAAGGACATTAGCCAATTCACCTTCAGTTTGCCATCCTCACTGCTAAGTTTGAGACCGTTTCCTCAAACATTTACTATAACAATGTTATCAATTTTCCCTTAGTTTGCCATTCTTATGAGGTAAAATTTTATCTCAAAATTAGACTAAAACAAAAATTTGTGTTTTTGCCTTAATTTCTATTTCTTATTAATTAAAATCTACACGTCTTTTTTTTCTTTTTGTTAAACTTCCAGCTTATTCCTTTGCCCATTTTTCTAGTGTGCTTTGTCATTTAGCATGAATTTATAGAATTTTAAATAATCTTTCACTGGGCCCTCTGAAAGCATAGTCTGGGAAAATGGTTAACGTAGGCATGATTTATTTAGGAATACAATCTCGGAAAACAAAGATGAGGGACAGGAGAGTATATGTGGAAGAAGAGAGAGCTAATACAAAGGGCAATTTTCAAGTTGTGGTTGGCAGAAACCCTCAGATTTCCTAAGGAGCGTTATAGGATGGATGTGTATCAGGAAGGAAAGAGGAAGGACTTATCTCTAGCCTCCTGTACCCCACTGGTCAAGTCTTGCCTTGCTGAGTGCAAATGCTTTCACACTTCCTGGCACTGGTGTATGCCTGCATCTGGATGCTTTCTGTTGGTCCCCAAACCTCAGTGTCAGTGGAGCCTCAGGGCAAGAAAGGAGAGACATAAAACATGGGGCTGGGATGAGCGGATTTCTGGTTGTATCTGCTCAAAAGCAGTCCAGAACTAGTCACCGCAGCCATGTATAGACTGAAATGAGGCTGAAGGAATGTAAAATTGTGCACAAGAAGTATCCGGTAGCACTTGGGTGCACCACTTGTAGCCCTTGGGTCCCCCTCAGATCCAGTTTATCACTGAGTCCTCAGAAGGCAGAACTCTTTTCCAGTTTCCCTATCAATGAAATGTCTGTTCTCTGTATTCTTCTCCCCTTGCTCCAGGTTTAAATTAGGGTAGGAAAATCCTCCAGTATCTTCTCTGGAATTCCACTACTGAATTTCTATTTCAGCATCACAGACAGATAATGATGTCCAATTAGTATCACTCTGAATTTCTGGCAAATATTTCAACGGTTCCTGTGAAACATTTCCAGAGGGCATTTTTTTATTCTAAATTTTTCTATGTTTTCTGTATCTAGACAATAAATTGTACTTATTAGAGTCCATTTGTATAAGTAAATAATTTTTAGACATCCTGAATGTACTCTCAGGCAGCCAATAAAGTCCCATAAGTAAGTCTGACAAAAGGCCAAACATGCTGCTTTTACTGTTTGTTTACAAATTTCTTTCAATTTCAAGATTCAAAGGGATGGAACATACAAATGTAATTGTCATTACTACAAATTATGTATACCCCTTGGAATGAAGTTCAACTCAAAGCCATTTCCTACAATAACTCAGTCAATGATTGAGGTCCTACCAAATACCTCACTACCAGAGTAAAGATCATCTGGTCCCTGAACTAAACTGAGAATACAGTTAGAGAAGCAGAATGAAGTCAAACCTGGAGCTGTCCAGTCAATCCTTCTTTCATACAGACCTTGGGAAATCTTTAAACCTGAAATGCAAGGATTTGCCTCAGGGTAAGGCAGCTTGTCTTGGCCTGAGTTCAAGAGGTAAGGCTCTGTAGAACCCTTACAGTACAGCAACATGATATTTTGTTTATAGAACCAAATTTAACAGGGGTTGGTGAAGGTCTGTCAGGACTACACTAGTTCTGGGCTTCCCCGTTAGATTCCTTCCCATTTTACAACAGTCCAAGAAAATATGGTTGCCTTTGCCTGATTTGTCTGGGCTCTCCCTCCTTAACTGGGTATTAGGAAAGTAGTTTATGGGTCTAATTGAGCACCCTGAACCTTTGTTGGAAATCAAGTATCTACCCACAGACCAGGCAGAGGTCCTCTGAGGCCCACTCAGAGCCAGCACACATGTCCAGGCACAGACTCAACTAAAGCCTCAGGCAGGACCCCAGAAACAGAGGAGAAAAAGTCCAACTTTTTTCAACTGGTCATAAATATGCAGCCTAATTTTCCTGCAGCTCACTTTTTAGGTTTTCAGGAATTCTTCCCTAATCCTAAACTAGAGGGCTAATGCAGCCTCCACAATTACATCAGAGGAAGGATGTTCTGGAGGAGACCTGAGCTTCTATCCCTAACTCAACAGCAGTACCATGATATTCAAAGTTACCTACCCTGACACACACACACGCGCGCGCGCGCGCGCGCGCGCACACACACACACACACACACACAAAGCCTACCACCTTCCCTTCCATTCCAAACGGCCTTGGAAAATAATAAAATAAAATAAAAATCCAGTGACAGAAGGAAGGAAACACATGGGAGTGGGGTATTCTTTATTGCTCTTGCAATCCATACCCAGGCATCGATTTTTTCCCTGCTCACTTATATGGTGCTGGGAAGAGTTGGGTGTATACATAGGCAGAACCTAGACATTGCATGTAACCTATTTTTTTAATTAACACTCATATTTAAACCATTTTACTATGGGAAATCTGTTATATCTTGTAACATTGGGGTCTTAGGAGCTGTCTTGACCAAGCTTTGAGGCCCTGGCCAGGCAGCTCCCCTTATCTTGAGCAGTCAGTTAAGTCCACACCCCCATATGTCCTTCTATCAGGTTCTCACACTCAGGCCCGCTATATACTAGCACTCATCACCTGAAAGCCAGATACCCAAAACTCAGGACAGTTTCTGTGCCCCTAAGGCAGCTGGAATCCACAGGGACCCGTGGGAACCTCGAAAACCCAGCCAGCTTGCCATACGAGCTCCCTGACAGTTCCAGCTTGCTGGAAACTTCCCCAGCTGTGGTCCCCTGTATGACACTCCCCAGGGATAGCTTTTTCTCCCAAAAGTTCTGCCTTTTATCTATCTGAGTAGCAGTGTTGTTTTCTGCCCCGAAAAGAATCTTCAGTTTCTAGAGTCACACCACCAATCAGAAACAAAATACAGGCCTTTTCCCATCACATCCTTGAAGAACTAAAGAAGCCTGATTTTTAAAGGAAAAGGCGCAGCCTATGTCCATTTTCTCTGAAATATCAAGTAGGGTGCTGGAACCAAACAATTTGAACCATCACGGCTAAAAAAGCTACCTCATCCACACCTCAATTCCCAGCTTCCCCTATATAAATAAATATTTTTAAAAGGAATCTCATTAGGTCATCTTCTTAATCTTCAGATTAAGAAGATGACATAATAATACATTTTATTCATGTGACTTTTAAGTCATAAATTTTGAATTCTAAAAATAAAAACAGAGAATACACAGCCACAGAGCCTTTTCCGTTATCCCTTCCAGGAGCAAGGTCTCATCGTCTGAAGCCCGTGGCAAATGTTCCCAGGATTAGGCAGTGCTGGTATCTGATTCTGCAGGTGTTGATCCTCTCCACTTCTCCCGAAACTTTCCACTTTCCCACACACTGCTCTTGTCTCAACAAAGAACCATGAAGAATAAACACTTTTTAAAAGCAACGTTCTACAGTAAAATGTATTAGCTCATTTCTGCCTTTGGACACCATCTATGCATCCAACATGTGATGACACTGTGCGAAAACCCCCAGGTGGGCTGCCAGCCTGCGTGGCTCCCCATGTGAGGATGAAACCACATCGTCAGGACCCCGGAGACTAAATAAACACAGAGCCAGAACAGAAAAAGGGCAGGAGGGCACATGCTCCTCAAAAGCTGAGTGAAGAGTTCTCCCTTCTGGGCACCCTACAAGGGAAGCACAGCTGACCCATCCTGTTGGCCTTTCTCTTTCATCAAGTCCCCACAATCCCATTGCAAATTTCTTTATTATAAAGATGTAAATATCATGGAGCACAGCTGCTCTGTCAATCCATCATTGTTTATACTTTTTAAACTCTTAAATACTGAGTTTGGAAAACAAAAAAGTATTTCAGCTAGGGTTAATGGCATGAAAATAGTGAAAGGTAAATTTCAAAGTGAAAATCCTAAGGACTAAAGATTTGAACTTTTAAACTTTTCTTCCCCCATTAGAAGGAAACTAGGGGCAATTTTAAATGGTTTCCCTAAAGTGTCTTCTCGTTACTCTGCTCTTCTTTTTTTTCTTTTTAATTCTTTTTTTTTTGGCCGTGTTGGGTCTTCGTTTCTGTGCGAGGGCTGATTCTCCAGTTGTGGCGAGCAGGGGCCACTCTTCATCGCAGTGCGCGGGCCTCTCACTATCGCGGCCTCTCTTGTTGCAGAGCACAGGCTCCAGACGCGCAGGCTCAGTAGTTGTGGCTCACGGGCCTAGTTGCTCCGCGTCATGTGGGATCTTCCCAGACCAGGGCTCGAACCCGTGTCCCCTGCATTGGCAGGCAGATTCCCAACCACTGCGCCACCAGGGAAGCCCACTCTGCTTTTCTTAAGGAAAGCAGTCAATTAAGGATTGTAGCCATCCTTGCATAAACAAGAGTAGATATAAAGTGTTAAGCACAACAGTTTTATTATTATTATTATTATTATTATTATTATTATTATTATTATTATTTCCCCACAGAGCTTTTTTTACCCACATAAACTTCCGTAAAGGCTTTCTTAGGCCCAAGTATACTAATCATATCAGACTAGTCCTGGCCTAAAAGTCCTTGAGTTTCAGGTCATTACCTGTAAGCAGTTAATAGAAAATTTATCTACCATGGCATCACTTTCTATAATTCTTTAATGAAAGATAATTGTTCTGGACCAAAAACTGTGTCATGAAGAAAAGCAAGTAAAAATCTTTCTTTCTGTTCTAGTACCTATACATCACGGTTTTCTTTTACAATTCAAAGTTTATGAAAAAAGTCTTCTGCACCTCTATCTACACTAGTCAGCATCTCTAAAACTGGCAATCAATAACACAGATGGTCCCAAGGATATACAAATAATGAAATGTGTGTTGTATGCCCCTCTGTGTGCAAATACAGCATGCTCTGCGATTAACAGAAAGCTAGCTGTTGACTGTTGACAGGCAGAGCCATTAAAACATAAGTGATCTTGGGCTTCCCTGGTGGCACAGTGGTTGAGAGTCCGCCTGTCGATGCAGGGGACACGGGTTCGTGCCCCGGTCCGGGAAGATCCCACATGCCGCGGAGCGGCTGGGCCCGTGAGCCATGGCCGCTGAGCCTGCGCGTCCGGATCCTGTGCTCCGCAACAACAGTGAGAGGCCCGCGTACCGCAAAAAAAAACAAAAAACACATAAGTGATCTTTCATTCAAGCTTTCCTTGAAATTATTCTGCCAAAAATAAATGGAACTGCATTATCCTCAAAGGTTAAGAAGGACGATGTAAAGGAGAAAACATAAAGAGAAAGAGGAAAAATCCTTTGAATTGTTACAGACCTGTCTCTTGTATCTAGCTATTTTCTTTTCTTTTATAAACAGAGTTTTTATTTTTTCACAGACAGCATTGTACACAGTGTTTTCTGAGATAAATATTATGATGTTAACCATATCAGACACACCTTTTGTACACATGCTTTTTCCTCAGAAACCAAGCACATTTAAGTTTTTGAACTTTACACAGAATATTTTCACAGATAGTGTTTTTCAAAATTGTCACACTTTAGCTAGATTGGAGACACTTATCTTACAAAAGAATGAATATTTAGGGATGCTCCTTATTCTGTTATTATAAAGATCAAGAACCTTAACCCCGGGAGGTAAACATCCAGCTATTTTCTTGGAGCACAATTGTACAAGCACCCAGAACTGATTTGTTATAAATTCTAATTTACATTAGACTTATTAAAGAATATCTATTTATAGATTATAATTCAGAATTACAAAACTAGAAAAGTCTCTTCCTTACTAAGTTCTAAAAGGCAGTAAAATAGTATATCACGGTTATACTAGAACAGACTGCACCAGGAATGTATCAGACCAAAGACTAATTATTCTAATGAACCCAGGGAACCATATTAGCTTTCAAATTCAGCTCGGGGCAATCTTCCAGTATTTTAAGCACTTTGTATTCTTTGGTTTAGACCACTGATGTGAGATTTTTCTGAAATTTGGCAACATAAATTAAGGTTTTTTACTATAAAACTAATAAATGTCAAGAACTCAGAAATAAGCTAAGGACTCCCCAAAGGTCAGAGTAACTGAGATGGGATATAATACCTTTCACCTGAGTCGTACCACCAAAACTGTAAAGAAATGGAAATCAGTGCCTAAAGAAAAAAAAAAAAAACACGTTTTCCTCAAAATGTTTTCAAGAGTCTGAGTCTGTAAGAAAAACATGGCAAATTTCTGGAAGGAAAAGATGTTGCAGAGACTGCTAGCTGTCCACCAGGAAAGAGAATAAAGTTCTTCCTTTCTTCCATGTAAAAGCTGCAGTTGTGAAACGGCTGCCAGGCTGGGATGGAGCTACCGGCAGTCCCCATTCTCTTTGTGTGGTTATATGATTAGACCCACAGCTTCACCAGCAGACTAGAGCAAAGATTATTTGTCTGATTCCGTATCACTTGCTTAGGTGGAATCCTCTGGCCCCAGACTTTTGGTCTTCCTCCCTTCTTGCTAGGAGATTTTGAAAGTCACCTGTTGACAATTGCAACACCACCACTCTTCACCTGGTTCCAGAAACCCCTGCACGGAGCAGAGCCGGCTGCCAGCCTGGAACACTCACCCCAGATAAAGTCAGAGAGGAGGAAACCATAGTCTCTCAGCCATTGAATTTTGGAATTTCTTTGTACAAGTAGCTTATGTGAGCCTAACTTAATACCGAACAAAGCAAGAAGTGGCAAATAACAAAAGAAACAGGAAAGAACTGGAGATGATTATCTAAAATCTTGGCATTACTTAAGCTCACTAACAAATATGAGATATAATTCTCCAATCATCTGAACTCGTCTGTTTGACAACAAATAATTATTGACTATCTATCCTTTGCCAGGAACTCTGGGGAGACAAGTGAAAAAGACTGTCCTGCTCTTTGGAGATGTACGATCTTATGGTACTTGACAGAGCATCACACGGAAGGAAGCAAACTCTGGAGACACAACAGGCTTCCTTCTGTTACCCTTCTCTCTGCCTCTCTTCCTCATAAAAACAGAATTGCTAATATATTTGATTTGGAGGGAGGAGAGGGAAAGCACAGATTGCTTAGACATAATGGTGCCAGGTTTTTATTTCCTATCTTGGTGATTTTTCTAAAAGTATATGTTCTAATAAAAATGAGGCTATAACTTGTGCTTTACAGTATAACGAACTGTGAATTTTTAAAGGTTGGATTATGATATTTCTACTTTTTAGAGAGATATTCTCTTCCGAGAAGTTGTTGACAGTGTGTTTACATCCTTGGTAAACTGTAAATTTTTTTTATAAATAACAGCTTCCCAGGAGGATGTTCAGACCCACGGTACTATTTCTCTAAGATTCTCTACCACTTTGAAAGTGGAAGTCAAGTCTTAGTTACTTGTGCCTTGCCTGGCAGCAAGCAGGAATTCGAAGAGGTTATTAGAATTACAAGTAGGTAAGGCACATTAGCTTCATGCTACAAATGAATCAGTGAAACCTAGGAGCGCAAGCCCACAAAGACAGTGGCAGGGCTGAGAAGACAAACCAAAGTCTTGCCTCTTAGTACAGTGTTCTTACAATATTTGCTGACTGATAAGTGTGGTGCTTCTTGAATCAAACTGCTCAGTATGAGCTGTCATTCTTATGGTTAAAAAAAGGACACTTTTCTTCTCTGATGTTTGCCTAATTATTCGCATTGGCTCTTTCTAGCTCACTAGTTATATTCAAAAAACTCAAATGAATCTAAATTTTTACTTGTGAAAATACGATTAATCATAATGAAATTGAGCCTCAAAATAAATCCAGTTGTTGAGTAGTCTAAAGAGTAACATAATATGGTTATTAGTGATTTTTGGCAGGGTGGAGAGGAGACATATGCCCTGGGGGGAGCAAATCATAATTCTGAGAAAATGTTTTCAAACTCTTCAAACTGAGAATGTCTTCCTGTCTCCCCTTGATTATAGTGTGGTCCCTTAGGGGGTGCTGAACATAACTACTCTGCCCAGTCTCACCTTCACATCCTCCCAACCACGGCCTCTGAGATCTGTCGGGGAAGAAAAAGGCTGAGCTCTACGTAGGAGGTGATTGAAAATGAAAGAATTAAAGGCAATCCAGGTCTAAAAATATATTATCAGAGAGATATGCTCTTATTCATCACTTCATTCATGAAGAGCCTGTGGAATTTACAACAGCTACCAATATTACCAGACATACCTAAGAGCCTTAAAAGACTCAATCTTTACCTAATCTTAGAAAAGAAGGAAAATAAAACATATATGAATGAAATAAGAGAGAATAAGTATGAAACATATGTTATATATACATATATATCATATTTTATGTGTGTGGAGGCTTGCATGTATATAGGTACATATATACATACCTGAGTATACTCAGAGTAAAGGTGGGCAGGTTAATAAGGAAATATGCTGGTTGAAATGAAAGAATTTTCCAAACAGGAAAAAATAACATTACAGAGGCTAAAAGGAATAAACTGTATAGAAAATTATTGAGGGATGTCTTTGGCCATGTTGAGAAGTACCAAGAGATGGAGCTAAAAATGGTCAGACGGTGATACATGAAAGTAGGAATTAGAGAATCTTGGCGATCAAGCTCAAAACTTTATATATGTGATCAATGATAACAGAAAACCACCGTTAAGTTCTTGACCAAGGAAGGTAATGTAATAGAAACGGTTCTTGTGGGATATTTTCTTGCAGTTGTGCATAAGGGTCTACAAGGCCTGAGTTAGAGACGTTGGGACATAGTACAGAGATTCAATGAGAAGCTTATAGTGCCCGCAGAAGAGTGGTGAGTGAATATGGAAAGAAAGGAGTGGCTCCTAAGTTATTCCAGAGGAACACCTAGAAGGATTTGGCATATAATAGGAGGTGTGCACCAACGGAGGAGAAAAAGTCAGAAATAGCTCTGAAGTTATGAGACTGGAGAGTGTTTTGCATTGCTGTAGTATCATAAGCAAACAGAAATTTATTTTTATCTTGGTCTCTTTATAGAAAATTGAACCATTCATGGTCACAGATCACTTTTGATCATAATTTTCTTCTGCTTTTCATGTAGAATGAAATATATCCAGATCTTTTTATTTTGGTCACCTCACCTCGCGTTACTATGCGCACGCACGCACGCACACACACACACACACACACACACACATACACACACTTCCTCAAAGAACATTTTTGAGAAGTGACACATATGGTTTTTATGTACAAACATGCAGCACAATCTATGTGCAAGGTTCATTTATCTATCATCATTTCCTATGCCTCAACACCCGCAAGCGCAATAAGCTCTAGCCTTTCCAAATGACCTTCCCCTCCCTGAACACTTGTTCATGCCCCTATGTTTAGCACATGATTCTAGAAGACAGTCCTATCAAATGCTCACCCTTCTCTTATTCACCTGGAAAGTGCCAACTTATTTTTCAAAACCCACATCATTGATTCCGCCTCTGGGATTCTTTCCTCAAAGCCCACTCCACTCCTCAGCAAGCATTTTTGGTACCACTGAACTTAATAAAAGACCCTTAGGTATAGAAAGACAAAATGTCCTTGTCTCACAGGGAGCTCACAATCTAATGAAGTGACAAGCATACACAGAAACTGTTTTCATATAATACGAGGTGTTTTATAATACAGGCAGAACTTGTACAAGGTAAAGTAGAAAACATAAGTAAGAAATATCTAAGTCTCTTTGTCAAAGGCAAGAAAAGATTCCCTTATAATCTGCACATTCTCCTAATTATAATAGTTACCACATTTTTTTTCTTGCCTGGAACAGCTATTACAGTTTGCCTAATAGTAATTTTTATTTCCATCATTTCTTCTACATTTATTCATTGGAATCCTATTGTAAGGAATAGTGGTCCTTTCTAACCCACATAATTATTCACTCCATTATTTATATCAATTTGGACTCAGATATTTTACTCTACGGGGTATAATCCATCACTATTTTATTGCTCAATTTGTCCAAATTTTACCACGTAGAGCTCTTTCAAGTTGGTTTCTGTATCCTCCCAACACGTCCCCATCAGTTTCTGCTTACTTCCTTACTTTCTGGCCCTACACGTTATCCCACACCATCTTATATTTTCCCTGGCTTAATCTTGGAGTCCACTAATTCTACAAGGAACACTGGCTCCTTTTTTTTTTTTTTAACATCTTTATTGGAGTATAATTGCTTTACAATGTTATGTTAGTTTCTGCTGTATAACAAAGTGAATCAGCTATACATATAACCCATATCCCCTCCCTCTTGCATCTCCCTCTCACCCTCCTTATCCCACCCATCCAGGTGGTCACAAAGCACCGAGCTGATCTCCCTGTGCTCCGTGGCTGCTTCCCACTAGCTAGCTATTTTACATTTGGTAGTGTATATATATGAATACCACTCTCTCACTTCATCCCAGCTTACCCTTCCCCCTCCCCATGTCCTCAAGTCCATTCCCTACATCTGCATCTTTATTCCTGTCCTAGGTTCTTCAGACACTTTTTTTTTTTTTTTTTTAGATTCCAGGTATATGTGTTAGCACACGGCATTTGTCTTTCTCTTTCTGACTTACTTCACTCTGTGTGACAGACTCTAGGTCCATCCACCTCACTACAAATAACTCACTTTCATTTCTTTTTATGGCTGAGTAATATTCCATTGTATATATGTGCCACAT
>RJWK010062094.1:0-12900 GCA_004363435.1 Platanista minor
GCATGTGGGATCTTCCCGGACCGGGGCACGAACCCGTGTCCCCTGCATCGGCAGGCGGGCTCTCAACCACTGTGCCTCCAGGGAAGCCCTCACATCCATTTTTATTAATTAATCACTTTGAGCATCATAATTTATTTAGCCATTCAGGGATTGGGTCCTGCCCATTCTCAGAGAGAATCTTTTCACTTCTAAAGATAGCAAGAATAGTGAGATGTAGAGAGGCAGATGGAACCCAGCTCTCCTGACAGCTGGGCCCAAGCCCTTTCCTCCATGATGTGAACACTCCTTAGAGGACTTCTTAGGTGTGCAAATCCAGCAAACCGTCTCATTCAGCTCACCCCCACCCTCCCAAAAAAGACTTTTAATACTTTAATGCTAATATGCTAGGTTTGTTGCACAGCATTTAGAGACAATTGTAACTAGAGATAAAGCCAATCCTACTCATTCTGGGGGTGGAAGAGGCCCTGATGGTATAGGGCTCAGGGTCAGGGTTGCTCCCTGGATCTAGATTTGGCTGCCTCGCCCCCCAACACACACCGGCCCCCCGCCCAAGCTTCCCAGGTTGTCTTTTGTACAAAGTGTGTTCCCTCCGCCCCACCCTGCTTCCAGCCCCCTCTGCTCTGCCCCATGAAAGACGTTTTCTCCCTCCACTCTCACCTTTGTACCCCTGGACTCACCCGCACAGCGGCATCTTTCTCTCTGCATACCTCTGGCGCCACTGCTGGGTCCGGAAAAGGAACCTAAACCGCCTAACGACGATGCTCGCGGAACCCAAGGCGGGGCCCGCAGGAAGGCCCTGAAGTTTTCTCTGCTGGGCCAGAGTTTACAGTGAGGACTGGAAATCACCCGTCTCCCAAACCCTGGGCTGAAGGAAATAAAAGTCGTCCACGGATTTAAAAGCAGAATAAAGGAACTTACGTGCAGGCTGGGAGGGGAGAGAGATGCATTTAGGTTTGTGGTTCTCAAACTGCCGCTTGAGAACATGAAGACCTATGTGGTCCTCGGAAATTCCAAGTTGGTAGATCCTTAGGGGGATCTGGAATCCGACTTATTTTAAACAAGGTCTTGGTTGATTCTGAGGCGTGTGAATAGGGAAATGCTTCTTCCAGCCCCTCCCCGCCCCGGGCCCCACCCTTACATTCTAAGAACCAAAAACTCTTCCTCCAGCCTTGCTTCCGCCCCAGGAAGCAGAGGGCCCGACTCGCAACGTCCGATTTGAGTCGGCTCCGCCGATCTGGATGAAAATCAACGACTAAGGATCCAGGAAATACCCACCGAGAATGTTCCTTCCTCCGTGGGGAACATAATTTAGAGCTGGTGTGACTTCCTTCAAAGACTGGAGTGAGTGACTTCACTAAAGGACACAGTAACAGCGGGTCCAGGCACAGCTTACAAACTGCCCCGGGCGAGCGCCCACTCCCCTGTCCGCCCGCATCTGGCCTGAGGTGGACAGAGTCACCTGTGTTCACTGTGGGGCTCGAATGTGCAGGGGACAAGATGTAAAGGAGAGACCGGGAAAAGGAGGGCGGGAAGGGAGAAAGGGTTGAAGAAAGGAAGAGAGAAGATGAAAAAGGCTGGGAAAATCTACAGGGGAAATAAATTTTAAAATATATTTTTATTATTTCTAACTTATATTTAGTTCTGTCATTTATTAAAATTTTACCATAACTGATCTCCCTCTGAATACATAAAAGATGGCTATCATCATTATTGCTGGACTACCTGAGAGTAAGTTGCAAACCTTAGGACTCTACCTCCAGATGTGCAGGGTGTAGCTCTTAGCAACAAGAACAAGGTGTTTTGTTTGTTCTGTTTACCTAACCAAAGTACAGATTCCAAAGAGAATAATAGTTTTAAAACCAACTTGGTTGGGGCATACTTTACATACAACCTATATTTCTTTATTCTTTTGAATATTTTATATAGATCATTACGTTTCCTTGAAGGTTTGGTAGGACTTAACCTCTAAAACATTCTGGATAAGGTTGAAGGGAAACAATTTTTATAACTGCTTTAACTTATTGACTTGTAGTAAGTCTTTTCCATCGACATAAATTTCTTCAGTTTTGGGCTTCCCTGGTGGCGCAGTGGTTGAGAGTCCGCCTGCCGATACAGGGGACACGGGTTCGTGCCCCGGTCCGGGAAGATCCCACATGCCGCGGAGCGGCTGGGCCCGTGAGCCATGGCCACTGAGCCTGCGCGTCCGGAGCCTGTGCTCCGCAACGGGAGAGGCCACGACAGTGAGAGGCCCGCGTACCGCAAAAAAAAAAAAAAAAAAAAAAAAAAAAATTTCTTCAGTTTTAAGATTAATTCTCTCCTTTGTCTGCAGTGACATATCTCAGACAACTATGTTTTGTTCTTAATTTTGCCTATTTTCTCTTTTTAAAATAACTATTTCAATTCAGTATTTTACTTGGTTTTCTTCTTATAAATCCTCAATTGATATTATTTATTTATTTATTTACCTATTTTTGGCTGCGTTGGGTCTTCATTGCTGCACACAAGCTTTCTCTAGTTGCTGAGAGCGGGGGCTACTCTTCTTTGCAGTGCGCAGGCTTCTCATTGTGGTGGCTTCTCTTGTTGCAGAGCATGGGCTCTAGGGGCGTGGGCTCAGTAGTTGTGGCACACAGGCTTAGTTGCTCCGCAGCATGTGGGATCTTCCCAGACCAGGGATCGAACCCATGTCCCCTGCGTTGGCAGGTGGATTCTTAACTACTGTGCCACCAGGGAAGTCCCTTATTTCTCTTTTCAAAGCTGCTATCTGTAGGGACTTCCCTGGTGGTCCAGTGGTCAAGACTCCATGCTTCCACTGCAGGGGGCGTGGGTTCGATCCCTGGTCTGGAGCTAAGATCCCGCATGCTGTGTGGTGTGGCCAAAAGAAAAACAGAAAAAAAAAAAAAAAAAAAGCTGCTATCTGTAGGCTCAGAAGTCAGCAGTGGCTGATGCCAGGTCGGCCTTGCTAAGTGGAAAGCCATATTGTTGAGCCCATGCAGTCTTTGTCCTAGTTGTCATGGACACTTTGTGCAGGGAGGGACTCCACAGCAAACCTTGTGGTGCTGGGGAGAGGCTGAGTGACACCATCCATCAAATCACACACCGCACCCGATTACAAGCAGCCCGCACCACATACATTCTCTCTTCTGGGCATCTACCCGTGCACACCCCCATCTCCACCCACTCTGCTAATGGCCAGAGGTCCATGAACACATCTCTCCTTCACCTCTCAATTTTCCAAATTTATTTTGCTCAAGTTCCTGACCGGCCAGTCAGTCCATTAGCTGCTGCCCATGAGTCATTCATGCCCTACCTGGGGGGGATCATTCACACTGTCCACCTCCCAGGGGCCTCCTTGGGTTTTGATTCCTACTTCCTGGCTTGACAGCCATTCCCCAAACTATTCTTGTGTCGGCTCCCAGGCTCACTGCTCTCACTTTAGCTTCTCTTCTTTATATCTGATTCACAGGCACACATTTCCTTGAATTTTTAAAAATTGTAGTGATTTTTTTTCATTTCAGCATTTCTGAGGGCTTTCAGTAAGAAGAACTCTATATTAGCTTAGAGAGAATTATTTCAAAAATCCACGAAAGTATACTTTCATGAAGGACAACACCCATAGAGAGGTGGGCAGCTCATAGTGTGCAGTGGATTTTTCACCAAGTGAACATTGGGGTAGGTAAACAACACTCACATCAAGTAACATTTCCAGCATCCCAGGAAACCCTCTTGAATCCTATTCAGTCATAAAGGAACCTCCCCACCCCACCCCTCAGAGTAATCATTATCTTGATTTTTAACACCATACATAGGTGAGTTCTGCCAGTTTCTGATTGGAAAGAATTATACAGTGGATGCCCCTCTGTGTCTGGCTCTCTCCCTCAACATTATGTCACTGGGTCTCAGCCCCTATTGCTGTGTGTAGTTGTAATTTATTTACTCTCATGGTGTTCCACTATAGGAATAGACCACATTTCTCATCCTCTATTGTTCATGGGCATTTGTGTTATATCCAGATTTTACAAATCAGGCCACTATGAATTATATTTTCATGTGTTTGGCACACATATACATGCATATTTATTGAGTATATAACTAAGAGTGGAAATGCTGGTGAGTGAATGTTTGGCTACCAGCAAAGATGTTTTCAAAATATTTGGATCAACTTGCTCTCCAACTAGCAATATATAAGAGAGATAATTAGCCCAAATTCTTGCCAACAACTGATTTTGCATGACTTTTTCATTTTAACCACTCTGGGCAGTGTGCAGCAATGCCATATTATGGTTAATTTGAATTTCCCCTCTGACTAAAAATGTTGAGCAATTTTTCATGAATTTACTTGTCATGTAAATAGCCTCAATAGGATGATGGACCAGACAAGTTGTTAATGACTGAATGGGACTCTAGTCATGTGCCAGCCTCTTTTAACTGTTATGGTCCTTCTGCTCTAAAGGATCTGTGGTCAAAGACGGGGGTGGCCTGTGGTATAATAAAAAAGAAAAAAAAAAGAGAAACTTGGTCTTTGTCCCTGCACTTGGAATCTCTTGAGTGATAAGAGTGTCTTTGGGGTGCTAAGGAGATAAGTCTTTGCTGAGAGGTCCTAGAAGCTTCAGGATGGGGGCTGGTCACCAGAAAGAACAAGCCATGATCAGAGGTTTGGAACTTGCAGCCTCACTCCCTGACCTCTGGGGAGAGGGGGGCTGGGGGATAAGGTCAACCAGTAATGGTCAATGATTTAATCAATCATGCCTACATCATGGAACTTTCATTAAAAACCCTAAAATGATGGAATTCACAGACCTTGCAAATTGGTGAACACATCCACATGCTGGGAGAGTAGCACACTTCAACTCCACGGTGACTGAGGCTCCTACACTCGGGACCTTTCCGGACCTCGACTTAGGTACCTCTTCATCTGGCTGCTCATTTGTGCCATTTATTATAGACTGTAACTGTAAGCATAGCACTTTCCTGAGTTCTGTCATTTGTTCTACCAAATTATCAGACTTGGGGGGAACCCCTAGCTTTGTAGTCAAGTCAGACAGAAGTGCAGGTAACACAGGGACTTGAGGCTTGCAACTTGCTTCTGAAGCAAAGGAAGTCTGCGGGGCCGAGCCCTTAAACCTGTGGGGTCTGATGCTAATTCCAGGTAGTTCGTGTCAGAATTGAGTTGAATTGTAGGACACCCAGTTGGCGTCTGAGAATCAGAGAATTGTTTGCCTGAAGGAAAAAATCCCTCACCAGCTCACAAAGAAATTCAGAGTAAGAGTAATAAGCAAGTAAATCTCTACCTTGGATGTCATTTATTAGTCACTTGTTCTTTCAGCCAAACCCGAGGGCCTACAATGTACCAGATCCAGTTCCAGTCTCAGATCTTTGCTCTAAGTATTGAAATTTGACATTCTTTTTCCATCCCTCGCCACCCCCTTACCTGATTAGGACAATTCCTAGATTAGGAGAATTCCACACTAAAAGAGTCTTGGTAGGAGGCAGAGATCACCTTCCTCCATAGAAGAGGAAAACCCACTGTCCCAAACATTCTTGCAGGTGGACACAGCATGGAGCTCAGACCGCACCACTCAGGAGACCACATTTCACGCTCTACTCAGGACGTGGTGACACAGAGAGGCTGGGACTGAGCAGGATGCATCTGGCAAGGCTGGTGTGAGTTACACAACCTCCAGCTGTCAGCAGCCGCAGTGACAGCCGTCCTCACCGCAGGGTCCACATCCAACATGCGGGCTCACTGTGTGAGCAGTGACATCTGTGCCCAGCAACAGGGGCGAATGTTCCTATGTGGGACCTGGCCTAGGGTGGACACTGTGGATTCTGTTCCCGTGGAGCCTCAAGCCTGGTTCTGTGGCCTTCCCAAAATGATATGAGCCCCTATATCATATATATATGGTACTTTAGGCCTAAATTAGAAAAATTTTGGATCCTATTGTTTTCTCCAAGAGTGAGTGAGAACTCAATCTGAAGAATAATTTCAGAGAGCAAGGATTTCATTATGCTGAACCACTTCCTAAGTCTTCCACCTGACTTCCACCCACGGTAGAGAGAACTACGTGTATTTCTCAACATCATATCTCATAATTGACAATATAGGTACTCTCTTTTCTTTCTGAAAAAAACAAAACACTGTTAAATGTGGAGTTAAGACCCTTCTCTGGCCACTCTCTGTCACTGACCTTGGTGGTTCCCAAAGTGGCTGAGCACCAGGTTTGCTTGTGGGGCTTCTTACAAAATGCTCAGGCCTCTCCCCAGGACCACCTTCTCAGAGTATTAGGCACAAGATCAAGGAATTGCTTATTTAACAAGCCCTATGCGTGAGGCTGATGCACAGCCATGTGGGAATTCCGGTCTGAATTCTTGCTACTAAAAGTGTGATCTGAAGACCAGAAGCATCAGCATCAACTTTGTTCTAAACCCAGAATCTCATGCCCTACTCCAGACTTCCTGAATCTTAAAAAGATGTCCAGGGGTTTCCTGTACAAAGCAAAGATCAGACTCCCAGGTCTCTGTGCCGTCTAGACGCGGTGTCAGAACCACGCAGTCTGCTCAGCTGTGTGATCTGATCCGATCGCATAGCGCTGGGGGGTCCAGGGTTCGGTCCTTGTCCTTCCTCTTCTACAGCCATCCCTCCCTCCCTTGGAGACCTCATCAGTTCTCAAGGCTTTAAATATCATGATGTGGCACCGCCTCCTAAATCTACTTCTCCAGCCCAGACATTGCTCTTAAACTCCAGACTCATTTGTCCAACTGCCAATCCAGCTACCTGGCTTGTATTTCTAATAAAATCTCAGCTCCAACATCTCTTAAACCAAATGCCCATAATGCCCCTCCCCCCAAAATATGCCCCTTCGTCTTCCCCATCTCTGGTGAGAGTAATGCCATCTTTTCACTTACATAGTCCAAACTTTAGGGTGTCCTCCTTGACTCTCTTTCTCATACCCCAGATTTAAGCCTTTAGCAAATGCTGTAAAGTCCACCTTCAGAACGTGTCCAGAATCTAATTACTTCCCATTACACCCCCCGCTCACACCCCAGTCGAAGCAATGGCCATCTCCAGCCTGGACACTGCACTGGCTTCCCACTGCTTCCCTACGGCCTCACTCCCTCCTTGCCTCCCAGTTCTGTTCTCAGCACAGCAGCCAAAGTGATACTTTTAAAGGTGAAGTCCAATGGAATATACTCAGCCATAAAAAAGAATAAAGTAATGTCATTTTCAGCGGCATGAATGGCCCTAGAGATTATCATACTAAGTGAAGTAAGGACAGAGAAAGACAAATACCATATGATATCACTAATATGTGGAATCTAATTTTAAAAAAAGATACAAATGAACTTATTTACAAAACAGAAACAGACTTACAGATATCAAAACAAACTTAAAGGGCTTCCCTGGTGTCGCAGTGGTTGAGAATCTGCCTGCTAATGCAGGGGACACGGGTTCGAGCCCTGCTCTGGAAGGATCCCACATGCCGCGGAGCAACTAGGCCCATGAGCCACAACTACTGAGCCTGCGCGTCTGGAGCCTTGCTCCGCAACAAGAGAGGCCACAATAGTGAGAGGCCCACGCACCGTGATGAAGAGTGGCCCTCGCTTGCCACAACTAGAGAAAGACCTCGCACAGATACGAAGACCCAACAGAGCAAAAATAAATTAATAAATTAATAAACTCCTACCCCCAACACCTTCTTTAAAAAAACAAACAAACTTACGGTTACCAAAGGGGAAACGTGGGAAGGAGGGATAAATCAGGAGCTTGTGATGAACACACACACACTACTATGTATAAGATAGATAACCAACAAGGACCTACTGTATAGCACAGGGAACTCTATTCAATATTCTGTGATAACCTATATAAGAAAAGAATCTAAAAAAAAAGAATATATGTATAGCTGAATCACTCAGCTGTACACTTGAAACTAACACAACATTGTAAATCAACTATACTCCAGTAAAATAAAAATATTAAAAAAAAATCAAGAAGTCATACCTTGTCCCTCTTCTGCTCAAAACTATTTTATAACTCCCATCTCCCTCAGAGCAAACGTCAAAACTCTTCCAACATCCTCCAGGCCTACATGGTCTGGCTGTACCTCTGATCTCATCTCAGTGAATCTCTGCTCCTGCCATACTGGCCTCCTCACTTTAACTGGGACACACAGACATGCTTCTGCCCTGGTGCATTTGCCTGGAGGTTCCCTCTGCCTGGAAAGAACCTCCTCCAGACATCCTCAGGGATAATTCCTCATGTCCTTCAAATCTTTCCTCAAAGGTCACCTTCCCAGTGAAGCCCCCACTGACCGCCCTATTAAAATAACCATCTTGGGCTTCCCTGGTGGCGCAGTGGTTGAGAGTCCGCCTGCTGATGCAGGGGACGCAGGTTCGTGCCCCGGTCCGGGAAGATCCCACATGCCGCGGAGCGGCTGGGCCCGTGAGCCATGGCCGCTGAGCCTGCGCGTCCGGAGCCTGTGCTCTGCAACGGGAGACGCCACAACGGTGAGAGGCCCGCGTACCGCAAAAAAAAAACAAAAACCATCTTCCCTGTCCACATACTCACACTCTGGATCACCTTCTCCACTGCATCTTTTCCACTGTACATATCCCCTTGTAACAGAACACTTTCCTTATTTACTATGCTGATAGCGCATAGTCTGTCTCTTCCCACTAGAATACATGCTCCACAAGGCCAGCAATTTTTCTGTTTTTACTTCAGTGATGTTTCCCAGATGCAAAATACTATGTCACATATCTGGCACACAACTGTATCAGTTGAGTGAATGTTCAGTGTAAAGCATCTCCCTATTCTAGAGACAGTATCTTTATTAATGTAGCCTCAGGCCAAATGCTGTTTTGTGGCAGCTACAGAACAACATCTACTCACATTGACATCAGTGCTGCCAGTGTTTTTCTCACAAGTGCTGCTCTCCCCTTCCCACCAACCAACCTTCCTCCACACGGCCTCACACAAGTATATTTTTCTTTTCAGAAAACAATGATCCTTGACTTATGGGTCCTATTTTCCAACCAAATATAAACCTAAATTAGACTCTGCTTTATAAATCCATGAGTCTGTACTGGAGCCAGCACTGGGATTACTAGAGCTAAGGGCAGGGACAGTGGATAGGCGAGCAGAGCAGAATTCCGACAGGAACTTACCTAAAACGAGACATTATGGTTTCCCGCCTTTCTGCTAATTCCAGAATCTGGATCCTTTGAGAAGGATGGGGGAAATATGGAAAGAACAATCAAACCCTAGACAAAGGGCAAGAGCTGGATGAATCTGAAAATCCACCTCTGGACACCACAGACTCTCCTGTGTGCAGGGGCAGCCTTGGGCCTTGTGGGGACCACGACAGGCCAAACGACTCCTCCAGCTGTCAGAGGTGGGGGACACCCAGAGGAGAATAAAACACAAACTCAGGCAAAAACCTCTAAAGAAACAACAAATAACACCCAAAAGATAGGGGCTGAGGACTGGACACAGGCCTGAGCCGAGGCTGACCTGGTGAGTTCCTCTGAGATCACAGCTGCTGGTGGGACAAGGTTCTACTGAAGGGACAAGGACAAAGGAGCTGAGAAGATGTGACCAGAAGTGGCCACATCAAAGCCCATGATGCAGTGAGCACGGAGTGGGCACAGGCTGCATCCACGCTCAGCTCCTCACCACCTCGTCCTGTCCCACCTGCAGCAGACAGCACAGCAAGCACACGGATTCTGGAAGGGTCTCAGCGCTTCCATTTACTTTCTCTCTCAAACTTCAGGAATCCTTTCCTTTATTACCCCATCAACCTCTCATGGCACCAATTAGAAAAAAACCAATTCATATATATGGATTTTATTTTTAATAAGGATATAAGACATTATTACTCAGTGTAACACGAAGTTAAGACAGGTATGGAGGTGGCCCAGCCCTGCCTCTGCTGGAACAGGCAAGTGGATCAGGGAAGAGAACACAGGTCAGGGTAGGGAGGGGTCGTGGTGGGCAGGGGTGGGCCAGTCTCCCCACCTCCTCACATTATGCTATGAGGAGCACAGACACACTCACTTGCAGCTGCAGAAAGGGAGTCACGGGATCTGAAGCCACAAAGAGGGACCGTGCATCACTCAGTCCCCACGAGGCTGCTGTCTCACACTGTGAAAGAAAATAATCATGAACAAATTCAGGTCAGTCGTGTAAGTACTGACCTTCCCAACAGCCCCCCACACGCTCAAATGTCCCACTCAAATATCCCCACCACCCGGGACATCCCCTCGGTCCCAACACCTCTCCCAATCTAGGCCCTCCAGGGTCTCACCTTTAGGATCCGTGAGAGACACATCAGAGCCCTGGGCACTGTCACTGCCTGGGGGAGAACAAAACCAGGACGTGGTCAGAACCCACAGGAGAGAAACTAGAGAAGGAACTTTAGGAGGGTGAGCCCCCCATGGCCTCCTGTCTGCACCCTCACAAGGGTCTCAGCAATCACACCCCCTCCACACTTACTTGCAGCCTGAGCATAGCTCCCTCCTTTTTCACCTGTAAGAAGAAAACATCACATGAGAAACCAGGGAAAAGACAGAGTCATGAGACCCTGGAGGAACCCCCTAGTCCTGGACCCCAGAGAACTTTCCAGAACTGTAACCAAAATCCAGGACAGGATCAGGAACATGAAGAAAGGAGATACGGGGGGACTGGACCAGCTGCCCTCCTGGGAGTCTGTCCTCAGTAGGCACCTTCTCCTCTGACCTGCAAGCACTGAGAAACAGGCCCCCAACTGGAATTATGAAGGTGAAAAAATTGTCTTTCATTTTCACATGTACTTTACAAAAGGGTAAGTGTCAGTACTCAGCTCCAGACTGCACATGTGTGTGTAGGGTACTTTCTAGTAACGAGGCAGGCAAGCTTCTACCTGGGCTTGAAACCCCCCAGTGAGACAAGAAAACTCAGATCCCTCCCTCCCTTCCCTACCTGAATGCTTCTTCCTCCAGATCACAGCTCCAGCCACCACGGCTCCAGTGACCACCAAGAGAACCAGGCCAACAATGAGGCCCATGATGGGGACGGAGGACTGAGGAGGAGGTTCTACAAAGAGAAGGGAAGGGGCCCAGTCCTCAGGCTTCAGTCTTGACTTTGCTGAATATGTCCAGAAAGGCTCCAGCTTTAACTGAGAAGCTCCATCTCCCATGGCCCTCCTTACCCCATCTCAGGGTGAGGGGCTCCTGAAGCCCCTCATGCTGCACATGGCATGTGTATCTCTGCTCCTCTCCAGGTGGCACCACCAGGGCCACCCACTTCTGGAAGGTTCCGTCCCCTGAAGGCCTGGTCTCCACAAGCTCCATGTCCTGGATCTGATCCTCTCCATCACGTTGCCAGGTCAGTGAAATCTCCTTAGGGTAGAAGCCCAGGGCCCAGCACCTCAGGGTGACCTCATGGTCAGAGATGGGGTGATGGGTCACATGTGTCTTTGGAGGGTCTGAGGAGGAAGAATCAGAAAATTCACACTTAGTGTTACCTTCATGGGCCACTGAAGCAGCATCATGTGACCATCCTGAGAACGGACAGCACAACAGATTTGAAAATAACAAGTACAAACACCATACACAGGCCTGGACTCCGGAGTCTGGGAAAATCTCCCAGTCCTTGGAAAATTCTAGAATAAGGATGAAAGCCAAGGTAGGAGGCTCCACGTAAAGGGGAGAATACAGAGTAATGGTCCTGACTTTGGTGGAGGCTGTATGATTCAGAAAAGCTAGAGTCAGGCCTCCTAAGACATTGTTCTTAGGCTGAGAACAGGCCTTGAGAGAGAAAGTCATGGTTCACAAGATGGGGGTCAGAGTCAAAGGGCACCGATGACCAGTTATTTCAGGGGTGGTTTCCAGCTTCTTCCCCAAAGAGACTGGATTCCTTAACTGTCTTTCAGAGAAGAGAGGCCACCGGCGAGTCACTGTCTTGTACAGAATATGAAAACCTGGGCAGATTCCTCCCTCTCCCCACAAGAAGTTGGGGTGGTGTTCCCACAGGGACCCCACTTCCTCCCCTCGTGGGAAGCCAGCTCCAGCCCGAGGGGAGACCAGGGAGGCCCCGTGGCCCCTGGTACCTGCGCGCTGCAGCGTGTCCTTCCCGGTCTCCAGGTATCTGAGGAGCGCCTCTACGCATGCCCCGTCCAGGTAGGCTCTGTGGCGCTCCGCAGCACCAGCTGTCTCAAACTTGCGCTTGGAGATCTGAGCCACAGCGTCGGCCGCGGTCCAGGAGCGCAGGTCCTCGTTCAGGGTGATGTAATCGGCGCCGTCGTAGGCAAACTGTCTGTACCCGCGGAGGAGGCGACCGTCCGGGCCCACGTCGCAGCCGTACATCTCCTGGAGGATGTGAGACCCTGACCCCGCCCCGACCAGCCACAGCGATTAAACCCAAACTGAAAATGAAACCGAGCAAAGTCCCGCCGTTTCCTCCCGAGTCGGGGGTCCGGGCGGGTCCCGCAATGTTAGGGTGACGACCCTCGGACCCGGAGACTCGGGGCGACGCCGGCCCGTCCCTGGGGATGGGGGTCGTGACCCGGATCCGGGCCCGCGTCGCTCACCGGCCTCGCTCTGGTTGTAGTAGCCGCGCAGGATGTTCAGGTTCGCTCGGGAAGTCTGTGTGTTGTCCTTGGAGATCCGCGTCTCCTCTTCCCAATACTCCGGCCCCTCCTGCTCCACCCACGGCGCCCGCGGCTCCTTCCTCGGATTCGGGGCGTCGCTGTCGAACCGCACGAACTGCGTGTCGTCCACGTAGCCGACGGCGATGAAGCGGGGCTCCCCGCGGCCGGGCCGGGACACCCCGGTGTGGAAATACCTCAGGGAGTGGGAGCCTGGGGGCGGGGAGGGGTGAGACCCGGTCCGACTCTCCTCCTGGCGAGGGTCCCCGGGTCCGAG
>RJWK010062095.1:0-12901 GCA_004363435.1 Platanista minor
AAAAAAGCGTTCCTCACCGGGTCTCTGTAAGGAGGCTTATGAGATGAAAGGATATGGTATTTGAATGCACTCAGAGTTCCAAAGGAAGAAAGAAGAAAAAAGCGCTGGAATTTACGAGTGAGCCTCTCGTGTTCCTTGTTTAGCTCCTGGTTTCTAGGAATGGAAATGGTGTCAAATGCTGGGGAATTTCAGTCAAGCTCATTGATCTATTAAAGAATCATTTCAGAAAAGTTTGGGTAGTTTTGCCTTTGAGCTTACGTGCATAAGAAACAGATTTTACTGGCCCCTGGATTGTGATGATAAACATAATAGCTTGTGTTTCCCCAGAGCTCTAGAGTTCAGATTGCGGGAACAAGCATTATCTTATTTAATCCTCACAACCATCACTTGAAGTAGAGAACTTGCGTACCTTGTCTGAGACCTCATAGCAGTGAGCAGAGAGGCCAGGACTCATCCCCGAGTTTCTCCATCCTGCCAGTCTTCCTAAGCTGCTTGACTTGGCAAGACCTTTAGGACATTAAAGGACTTTGTCTTATCTCAGCTAAACGCCTAACAAATTAATGATGTTCTTTTTCAAGTCGTCTTTTCTGGAGGTGCTACTTTTTTGATCAAAAGAATTTTACATACAATTATTATGCCACTTTGAAGTTAGAAATGTAAGGGAGCCATCTTTGCTGAATCAGACACGTCTTTTTATAGTCTCAGTGCAGAGGCTGGGGTGGGGAGTGAGGGGTGGAAAGAAGGCTGGGCTTTGAACCAAGAGTCTTACACCAGCACCAGCACCAAACGTGTGTGACTTTAAGCAATTTTCTCAACCTCTCCGAGCCTCCATTTCCTCCTTTATAAAAATGGAGGTAATCATAACCACCTCCCTGGGTTTTAGTAAGGGCTGTTTGCAATGATCATTCTCTTCATGATAACAACAACAATGATGATAATAACAGCTCAGTCATTACTGAGCACATGCCAGGCACTGATCTAATCACATGTATTAACTCATTTCACCTTTGCAACAGAGCTGTGAGGTTGGCACTGTGATCATCAGCTAGAGAATGTGAGACACAGAAGGCTGCATAATTTGCGTCAGGTGACATAGTAAATAAGTGGAGAAGTCAGGGTACATAGGAAAGCAAATGACATGGAGCTTGACACACGCTAGTTGAATCTGGTTCCATATAAGGCAGTGCTACTCCATTACATGTTAAATACGCAAAATGCCCAAATTCACTGATAATGATATTCAGTTTGAAGAGCAGGCTTTAAAGAAGCTGCTGATTTCACAGAAGTGATATTGTTTTGGCATGTCACTTTCTGTCACAGACTTTGGGTCCATGGTTTCATCCTGTGTGGGTCCTTGGCTAATAAGAAAGGGACTCCTGTGTCCCCGTTTTGATTCATATTCCAAACTGTGGACCCTTGACATTTAAATCTTTCCTGACTTAGACCCTTTAGAAAACACAGCAGTATAATTGTGGTCACCACAGTAACGGATTAATGATTAACTAGTAAGAATGGTGTTTTAAGTTTTTCCCCTTGAGCAAATGCCATTTCTGATGTAGTTGATATTAAAATAGAGCTGACTGAAAGGTAGAAGAAGGAAGTTTCTAGATAAAGCATGAAGAAAAGGAGTAATTTTGTTTTGGTTATTACTTGGATTTGAAGGATCCTAGCGGACATTGTAGAAATCAGGGAGAAGGAAGTCGAGGCCAGCTAGCCAGGCTAGAGAGGAGCTTCTTTTCTTATTTCTCACCCTTTGCATGTTTTTCAAGTCTCAGGATCACAGAGGAGTGCTTCCATTGTACTGGGACGGTGGACAGAAAAATGCATTTAATATGGGCTTGAGGGCATCTCTCTTACCATCTGTTAAGGGAATTGCCAGTCTTATCTGTGGACTTCTAGAAACCTCTTTTTATAGTTAAAGGTGGCTGTGCCATTGCTCTCTGTTAAACATCAGAGTTTTCTTTCTGATTTATTTCGTTTCTGTTATATGGAGGTCGAGGTACTACCTATCATCTTAGCAATCAAAGCCTGTAAATTGATATGCATCAGAGGTTCACTCAGGATGGCTCAAGTCTGTGAGTAGGTGGTGAGAGGCATCTTTGAATCCCAGTAGTGAGCTGGGTCGTGGGAATGTCATGCCACGTGACGGTACAGAGGAAGGACTTCTGATTATTGTTTGCACGTAGGAATTGACCAGAGCTTTGAGAAAGGCTGGCCTGCTCTGTTGTTCGTCCTGTGTTGGTGATAGGAAGGCAGATTCTCCTTTGCTTTGGTGTCACGGTGACTGCATCTTACTTTTCTGACAGGCTTTGGTGATGGCCATTGTCAACGCATCCTACTCACATCAGTCCTCTATCCATTTAACATCTTAACCTGTCGTTTAAAATATTGTTCAGTTTATGTGTACATGGAAGTACTCCCAGCCCCTGATCACTGAGCTGACTGCAGCAGAGAGAAAATATAAACTGGGAGAAGGAGGCTGGGTGAGTGACTGGAGGAGGCATGGCTTGGCATTTTGCTATGTTCTCTTTATTCATTTGCTCAACAAATGTTTGCTGAATTCTGTGTGCCTGTAACTAATCTAGGGACTTAGGGTAGTGAATATGTGATTGTTAAAAACTGTCTCTTAGAAGGACACAGCCAACTATGGTGAGAATTTCAGTGCTCAAAGAATATTAAAATAGGAATAAAAGGACAGAAATGCCAGGGTGTCAGCTTATCCCATGGTTCTCTAAGTTAGGAACCAGTTGCTTAATGGAGAGTGATTTTAGGGGATCTGTACTTTGCTAGAAAAAGCAGAAGAGGCAGGCTACATGCAGGGAAATCTTTTCATTGGCCTCTCATGGGGTTTCCTCAAAAACAACTGCAGTTTTGGGCTGGGATGAGGAACAGAACTTGAATGTGAGATTAATGAGTTGAAGTCTACCCTTTGAAAGCTGTCACCTTCAGAACAATATTTCTGAAAAGTGAGAATTGGGAAATTACAAAGAAAGACCCAAATCAATGAGAATGATATTCTAGTGGTTGGAGCCATTGGCGATGAGAGCCTAATTATGTCTTAGTGTAATTAGACAGGTAAATAACAAAGAGTTGGGATTTATTAGCCAGAAACATGGGAAGCTTTACCTATGGCCCAAAGGATTTAGTCCCAGTATGTCAGTTGCTCACACACGTTCATTAGGCCTCCTCTGACCAGGGAAAAAGAGCCAGGATGTGCTGGAGCTAGTATTTGGACACATTTTGAGTCGACATCCTGTGCTCTGTCTACTTCTCACTGCCGTTCTCTTAATTCTTACTAGGTGAGCACAAGCTCTACTTTGGAGTATTTATAAATCTGATTATGAT
Organism: Platanista minor; assembly: GCA_004363435.1. Lineage (NCBI taxonomy): Eukaryota > Metazoa > Chordata > Mammalia > Artiodactyla > Platanistidae > Platanista > Platanista minor. The sequence continues at coordinate 3,346 of RJWK010062095.1, forward strand.
TGTCTTTATTGAAGAAAATCAACCCTGAAATATTAGGAAAGCTTGCAAAGACATGTAGTCATGGAGCAAAACTCTGCATTTATTTCCTGGTCTTATTCAGCACCCTGCAGTGTTAGGGAATGGTCCACAAGACCATCCTCACTTCTGACACCAAATGCAAGTTCCAAGGTCCCCAAGACCATACTCGTGTTTGACAATTTGCTAAAAGGACCCACAGAACTCACTTAAAGTTGTCATACTCACAGTTAAGTTTTATTACAGTTAAAGGCTACAGATTAAAATCAGCCAAGGGGAGAGATATGTGGGACAGAATCCAGGAAATTCAAATTCAGAGCCTCAGGCTGTTCTCTCCCAGTGGTGTCGTGGACAATGTTGATTCCCTCAGCTGTGATGTGTGTGTTGTGTACAGAGTAGCCAATGAGGGAAGCTCACCTGAGCCTGGGGGTCCAGTGTTTTTATTGGGACATGGTCACGTAGACATGGTTGACTGTGCATGTAGCTAACCTCAGTCTCCAGACCCTGGGGATATAGAGCTGATACCACATGACCTGAAATCCCCCCCCACCCCCACCCCCGCCCCCCACCCCGACCCAAATCACAGTTAGACTCTCTTGCATGGCCCAAGGTCCCTGGGTAAACAAAGGCACTTTTATCAGGGAGGCATTCCAAGGATTTAGAGCTTGCCACCTGGGATTCTAGGGCAAAGACCAGACCTCCTTTAGGGCAAGGTTAAATTCTTTACTACACTCTTAGAAGCAGGATGACCATGAGAATAATGATAATGATGATGACAACAGTAATTGCAATAAAACATTAGGAAAGAAGAAAGAGATGCCATTATAGGAAGAACCACATGCATCTTGCCTTTTTGGATGCTTCCCCCCTCTGACCTCCCCCCCAAGAAATTAATGATTGTTATTTTATAAAAGGCTTGGTGGAGGAGGTACAGGCTTTAAAGGGCAGTGGACCTTTAAATGGTTGGCATTTTCCAGTGATTGATTGTGATTTTATGGCCTTTTCTTTTTCCATTAAATTCAGGATGAATGATCATGTTTTAAAAGCTGATCAACCCTATATTAAAAACAGCTTTACGTTCTTTTGTGTTTAGAATTAAATGGACAGAAGAAAAAATATGAGTTAAAGACAACTTGACACATGAGTTTTGGATTTCTATATCTTCAGCAAAGGGAGTCACAATCAAAGAAGCAAGTCTCAAACAGTTTAGAAATGGGTTTCTTTCATTTAGACAAGATTCATGTATTTGTAGTAAATTATATTGTTCTTCATTGATAATGGGACCCATGATGAAAGTAGTTTCCTTCGTGATTATAAAGTGGGAGATTATAATTTTGCTGAATTTACTCCATTGATTATTTACTGTGGTTGGATTACTTATGTGGCCCTTACGTTGAGGGAATTGCAAGTGTACGGATTGTGAGAAACCCATTAGGAAGTGAAGGAAGAATTAAATGCCAGTAAGGTTGAATCTGGTGAGGGCAAATGAACTGTTCTGCTGCATAGAAACCGAGGTTAGAATTTGGGTTCAAAATAAATTAATCTAAGAGCAGTGGTCTGAATCTCTAAAATAGATTAATGGGACTACTGTCACCAGCAGAACAAATTAATCTTTAATAGTGGATAGTCAAGAAAATAAATAGACAGAATAGTGTCAGAGGTTTTAAGTTGAAGCCAGGGGTGGCGGGGGTGGGGTGGGGGGAACCAGGATGCAGTTAAGACCTTCAGGAATTCATGTTGGCAGAAGTCATTATAAGCACAGCAGGCACAAACCCTCACCCAAGGCAGATTCATAAACCTCTTTTCAGATAATGAAAAACAGGATCAGTTCTGGTGTGTGTGTCCTGTCAGCAAAACAAACCCTGTAAAGATAAACCCTTTCCCTTCCCCCCCACAAAGCAGGGGAGGTGAAGTTGTTCAGTGATGAGTGATGATGGCACTGTGGTGCTGAATAATGCCAGTGGCTGCGGGCAGCAAGTCCCAGCATCACACAGGGATGGGGCCGCCCCCGAAGCTGTGTTCATCAGGGCTGATTCACTGCGTGCCCCTTTTGGCCTCCTGTGTGACCCCGATATTCAAGCCAATGAAAGTTTACAATGTGATTTTTAAATGCTTAGCCAGTTCTTCGGGTGAGGACATTTTGCCATTTGGAACAGTTTTCAGGTGTTGCCATCACGTTTGAAAAGAAGTACGTACTACCCACCCTTCCATTGTTCTCACGTATCTAATCTTCGTTGGATCTAGAAATTCTTCTCATAGAGCCTGGTGACTCTAGTTCACAATACTGTATCGTATGTTTGAAAGTTGGTTAGAGAGTAGGTCTTAAAAGTGTTCACTGTAAGAAAAAAATTGTTAACTCTTTGTGGTGATGGACGTTAGCTAGACTTACAGTCATGATTATTTCACAGTATATACCTATGTTGAATTATTGCGTCATACTCCTGAAACTAGTTTAATGCTATATGTCAATTACATCTCAATTAAAAAAAGAAAGAAATTCTTCTTTCTCCACCCGATCACTACTTGCCTGATTCCCATGTCATCTGTTGAATGTCAGGCTTTTGGGAAGAAGCATCAGGTAGCTACGTAAAACATGCGCGAGGTGACTTAATTTGCCGTCGTTTGGCAGTGAGGCTCAGGACCAGGGGCAGATGGGCCCGGTGAACGTGCATTTTTAGGAAATGACTAGTGCACTGATTGGGGTGACGAAGAGGAGGCAGCACACCGGGAAGTCGCTGACCCCCATGGATCCCAGCCTTCAGAACCCTCCCCTGCTGTTTCTCTTCACCCAGTCGGTACTCCGTGGAAGGGGTGGGTGGCATTTTTCTGGCAAGTAGGTAGAGCATCCAGCGTTCTGCTGGGTGCCCTTATGCGGAGCTTGCATGATGTACACAATCACTGTGGTTGGTGGCACCATTCACCGAGCTGCGGTTTTCAGCATTTCTTTGGAAAGTCCTTTTGTCAGGAAATACTTCTAATCAAATGGCTACGGCATAATATCCATTTTTCTTGTTTATCTTTTCCAATGACTCGAAATGCTTGAAAGAACATGAGTGCGGTTTAATCATGCACAGAGCAGCGACTTGCAGTGATACCCTGGTTTCTCCTTTTCCCCCTTTCCGTTGGACCCACCTTCCTTAAAGCAGAGCAGTGTCATCACTGAGCCTAACGGATGAATCACTTCACTTTGAGCGACTAGGGAAGGGTCCCAGACGCCTGCCTATGGTGTTGACGCCTGCCTATGGTGTTAATTACAAAATGCGCATCCATCTGCCGCCTCTGGCGCAGACCCCAGCAGGCAGGAGGGGGCGGCAGCTGAAAGCCACAGGGCCCAGGAGGGATCCGGGACAAGAGCTCAGAGAGAGTGTGGCCACTGCGAGGACATGCCCTGTGCCAGCGCCACACGGCCAAAACTCCAGAGCGAGGAGGGACCTTGTGTTCTCATGATGCTGCCAGATCCCTTCAGAAGTGTCCTTTGGCTTCTTTCTCTCTTAGGAGTCTCTCCATAAATCAGGTGGCTGCACGTCATATAAAGTCAGGTCTCCAGGGTCGCTGGAAATGTTTCTTTTCCTTCTGTTGCTTCTTTGATCTCTTCTGTACGTGTGTACGCGCGCACATGCCTCCCTGACCCCTACACTCCCAGCATCCTAGGCTCTGCTCTTCTCCAAGTGCTTCTGCTTTTCCCTGACTCCCCCAGGTGGCCTAATGTTCCAGCGCCAAAAGGAGAACCTCTAGAACCTTCCTCCGTGGCAGCTGGAGCTGGTTGATACTTTGTACCCGTCCACCCTCTCTCGCCCCCCCACCCTCGATCTCCAAAGATTCTCGTGTTGCCTCTCTCCCCTACTTGGCTTCAGTGCCTCAGCTGTGTGAATTAATTGCTTCATACACACATTCCTTTACTTTGCAAACCTTTGCTGAGCACCTCCTGTGTATTAAGCTCCACTCTAGGAAAACACAGAGGAGTTGGATCCTTGCAACCACGAAGGAGTAGTAACAAGTGTGCACATGAGTTATCTTGCATGCTTTTTAACTATATAAGTGATACTTTGCAAGTTTTCTTCTTCAGCCTGCTTATTGTGCCCAACGTGAGATTTGTGAGATTTGTCCATGTTGATACAGGAGGCTCTAGTTTATTCATTTTTATTGCATTCCTGTGCAGTAACATTGTAAAAAGTGTGTATAGTCATCTTTATTATAATTCATGAATACATTAGAAACCGACATGGATCTCTTTAGTAAGATATCTAGATTCTCATGGGCATCTGCTTTCCACTCCTTAGAAAATCCTCTGTTTATTTGAGAATGGTAAAAAAGACCAATATCTTAGTGTCATTATGACAAGTCTTCACCTCATAGGAAACCTGAAAGGGCCGCCGGGCCTCCCAGGTCCTGAGACTATACTGTCTTAGCAGACCTGCCCATACTCAAGTGTCTTCTGGAATTCCTTATATATTTCAGTGGGCACCTGGGCAACAGAACATTCTATTACTCTGCTGGCTTTTAAGGTGCAGTGCCAGGGTTAAATAATTGTGCCCAAACTTAACATTTTCAAACTGTCCAGGCTTATCTTCCAAAAAATAGTGTATTACTCACTTTACCAACTCTCCTTGCTAAGTAAAGGACCCCAAAGCATTAAGTGTTAACTGCAAAGAAGTTAGGCGAGGCTTCTCTTCTATCCCCAAATCAAGTTTTTTTGGAATCCCAAGAGAATGCAAGTACTGCAAATGCAGGGCAATAGTCTTTCCCGAAAAAAGCAATAACACTCTTATGTATTAATATACTATAATACACTTACCCTCCCTTCTGTTGATACTCACTTAGGCTGTCTTTATTCACAGACAACATGATTGTCTATGTAGAAAATCCAATAGAGTGTACAAAAAAGTTACTAGAACTAATAAGTGAGTTCAGCAAGCTTGCAGGATACAAGATAAATATTTTAAAATCTATTGTATTTCTATATACTAGCAGAAAACAATGTAAAATTGAAATAAATGCATACTGGTCACAATAACATAAATATTAAATATTGAATACTTAGGAATAAATCTGACAGGAGATGTGTAATATTTGTACACTGAAAACCACAAGATCTTGCTTAAACCAGACTTAGATGGGTGTAGAGATATACCATTTTCTTGGGTGAGAAGATTCATTATTGTTAAGATGTCAGTTCTCTCCAAATTGATCTATAGAGTTAATGCAGTCTCAGTGAGAACCCAGCAGGTTTTTATTGGTAGGCATTTACAAGCTAAATAATTCTAAAATTATTAAGGAAATTTAAAGGACCTAGAATAGTTTTGAAAAAGATTAATAAATTTGGCTGATTAACATGACCAGATTTTAGGACTTCTTATAAAAATCTGTACTCATCAAGACTGTGGTATTGGTGTAAGGACAGACACATAAATAGATCAATGACCCAGCCATTCCACTCCTAGGTATTTACCCAAAATAAATGGAAGCATATCTCATACAAAGACTTGTACGTGACGTTTTAGCAACTTTATTTGTAATAGCCCCAAACTGGGAATAACTCAAATTTCCATCAACAGGTGAATGGGTAAACAAATTGTGATACTTCTCTAAAGTGGCATGCCACTTGGCAGTAAAAAAGAAATGAACTATTAATACATGCAACAGTATCACTGAACCTCAAAATAATTATGCTGAGCTAAAGAAGCCAGACTAAAAAGTATATAGTGTTACAATTCTGTTTATAGAAAACTCAAGAAAAATGCAAACTAATCTATAGTGACAGAAAACAGATCGGTGTTTTCCTGGGGTAGGAGGAGTAGGGGGAGGAGGGAAGGATTGCCAAGGGAAATGAAGAAACTGCTGGAGGTATTGGATAGGTCCATTATGTTCACTGTACAGATGGTATGCTCATAGTAATTTTATACTTTAAATATGTCTAATTTATGGCATAACAATTATATTTTAATAAAGCTGTTGACAGAAAAGTCCCTGGAATCCTTTTAGTGTTGAGAGCTTCTATCCCAACCATTCTACTGAAACTTCTCTCCTCCGGGACACAGTGGCCCCTTTCTTGCCTAATCCAATAGCTCTGTCTTTGACTGATTCAACCTCTCATCAGCAATTCCTTCTGCTGGCTTTAACCACACACTTTCTTCACAATATTGTACATCAGCTATACTTCAATTAAAAAAATTTTTTTAACATTTTAAAAATAAAGTAAAACAGCACACTTTCTTGAGTTCTCCCCTACCTCATTGGTTCTTCTTTTTAAGGTGTCCTTTGCTGGCTCCAATTCTTTTGCCAGATCTCACTTGTTAGAGGACCTCTGGCCTTGGTTTTGGCCTTTTCTTCCTCTCTATGTACACTTTCCTCCAGAGTTTTCTCATCTGGTTTTGTGATTCCAAGTATTGTCATCTTGTGCTGTTCGATAGAATTTTCCGAGATGATGGAAAAATCCTATATCTGCATTGTCCAGTGTGGTAGCCACTGGGTGTATATGGTTATTGAGTATTTGAAACGTGGCTACTGTGCCCAAGGAAGTGACTTTTAATTTTTATTTATTTTAATTAGCTTAAATTGAAATAGCCACGTGTGGTTAGGGGCTGCTGTATTGAATAGCCTGGGTCTAGATCATTGTGCTTACAAACTATGGGTGGTAACGATTAAGTGGTCTTGACCTGTATTTTTTTCAAAATATGAAATAGAAGAGAAAATATCTTACATGTAGTAAAAGTTATGTTTTTACATAAAACTTTTGTTTTCTTCTTGCATCTCTGTGTACTAGGTTGCTATAGCCCTGGATAGATCACATAGAGATTTTTAGGGTTCTTTGTTTGTGTTTGTTTTTAGGTGAAAGCCACTGATCTAGATGCTGGTGATGCCCATATTCATGTCTTCAGCCATGAGCTGAGACCTGAAGTTACATTTATCTGACTTCTCGATATTTACCCTCAGGTACCTACTAGGCAACTCAAGTCTGTAAACTTGTTGTTTTGTTCCTCCAGTTATCCCCCATCTCAGTAATCATCACCACCCTTCTGCCAGTGTTCTGCTGAGGATCAGTGACCTTAATTTCCTTTTTTCCTGTTCCTGTTCCCTGCACCTACTCCCACATTCAGTCCAGCAGCAAAGGTCTAGGCTCTGCCTCTGAAATGGATCTCACATCTACCCATTTATTTCCATTTTGGCTTCCATGGACTTACTCTAAGCCACTGGCATCCCTTGCCTGGACCATTGCAACAGCTCCAAACTGATCTCTCTTTCACTCTTGTCTTCATAAAACTCATTCTCCACATAGCAGCCAAAGGGATCTTTTAAAACCCTAAACCAGACGATGTTGCTTCTCTACTTAAAGCCGCCAGTGGTCTTCCATTACACCAAGGATACTCCCTCATGGCCTTACTGTGGCCTACAAGGCCCTGGTGAGCTAGCCCTCGCACCTCCAGCATGGTGCCCATCATGCTCACCTTGGCCTTTCTGCACCAGGAACACCCACTTCCTTGCTTGTTTCTCTGCAATGACTCTGCACACGTGCCGTGACCCAGACCCCAGATCACTTCCTTGCTTGTTTCTCTGCAATGACTCTGCACACGTGCCGTGTGACCCAGACCCCAGATCACTTCCTTGCTTGTTTCTCTGTAATGACTCTGCACACGTGCCGTGACCCAGACCCCAGATCACTTCCTTGCTTGTTTCTCTGCAATGACTCTGCACACGTGCTGTGACCCAGACCCCAGATCTTCTTTAAGCTGGCTCTCTTTATTAATTCAAGTTTCAACTCAGGAGTTATTTCTTCAAAGGGACAGAGTCCTTGTTTGACAAAATTAGTGTCCCCAACCCAAGTCCGAGTGATCTGTTTTGGAAGTGAATGAGATATGCTGTTACTTATATAAAGTATTTTTGAGTAATATAAGCCAAGACTCATCAGTCAGTATTTTTGATTAGAGATTCTTGAATCTTCTTTGAGAACCATCTGTGATCATCAGAATCTTTCTGTGCAAGTGGTGTTATCAAGTTTCTCTCTGAAGAATCAATATTGGTCTTGCTGTTTTTTAACTTAGCTGAGCATCTCATTATGCAAATTTATTGAATGGTTTAAAATATGTACAATACAGTTATATTAAGTTATAGACATATAAATTGCATTAATATAAAACTTAAAATTAGAGTTTTTCATTAATGTCAATATATCATAAGTATAAGATGCATTATTTAAACTTTTTAATCACTGAGATTTATGTACAGCATGACCAATTTTTGGAGAAAATTTGAATTTGATTTAAATTACCAAATCGCTTTTCTCTTGAAGAAGAAAGGTCTGTAGTTTAGGGTACATTATTCCTTATGTGATTTTAGTCTTTATTTTTATAATGGTCTTTATGAAAAATATATTATTAAAATAGTGCAGAAATATGACCAGAGAGTTAAGATAAATGATAAGGTTTGTGATTTTGACCTTTGCTTCAAAAAGAAAAAAAAAAAAGAAAGGAAAGGAAAACTACACTCCAGTGCTGAAATTTTCACAGCAGTCATTTGAGTAACAGATTGCAAAAACAATGAAATTAAAACTGTATGCTCAGTATCCTATGTATTGTTTAAACCACATAGTAAAGGGGGCAACAGGAAATGCATTTAACTTTACAAAATGAAAATTGAATATAAGTGGGGAAATTTGACATTATTTCATCCTAGAAAGTTCTTAAATTAGATAAAAGTAGTGTTCAGAAAACTAAAATAGGGTGTCATTTTACCTCCCGTGTATTCCACTGTGTCCAAGTTCAGAAACAGTGGTGATTAAAATGTTTATGTCCCTTGACCTACTACTGGATAGCTCTCCAAAGGGAATAATCCAAATTGCAGAGAGAGATTTATACACAAAGATGTTAATTGTGGCATTATTTATAATTTTGAAAAGCCAGGAACCAACCAAATATCCAGTGATGGAAGAATTAAGCAGACTGGTGCTCGCTTCGGCAGCACATATACTGAAATTGGAACGATACAGAGAAGATTAGCATGGCCCCTGAGCAAGGATGACACGCAAATTCGTGAAGCGTTCCATATTTTTCATTGAAGCTCTATTTACAATAGTCAGGAGATGGAAACAACCTAAGTGTCCATCATCAGATGAATGGATAAAGAAGATGTGGCACATATATACAATGGAATATTACTCAGCCATAAAAAGAAACAAAGTGGAGTTACTTGTAGTGAGGTGGATGGACCTAGAGTCTGTCATACAGAATGAAGTAAGTCAGAAAGAGAAAGACAAATACCGTATACTAACACATATATATGGAATCTAAGAAAAAATGAAATGTCGTGAAGAACCTAGGGGCAAGACGGGAATAAAGACACAGACCTACTAGAGAATGGACTTGAGGATATGGGGAGAGGGAGGGGTAAGCTGTGATAAAGTGAGAGAGTGGCAAGGACATATGTACACTAGATAGCTAGTGGGAAGCAGCCGTGTAGCACAGGAAGATCAGCTTGGTGCTTTGTGATCACCTGGATGGGTGGGATGGGGAGGGTGGGAGGGAGGGAGACGCAAGAGGGAGGAGAT
>RJWK010062097.1:0-12900 GCA_004363435.1 Platanista minor
GGTGATCACAAAGCACTGAGCTGATCTCCCTGTGTTATGCGGCTGTTTCCCACTAGCTACCTATTTTACGTTTGGTAGTGTACATATGTCCATGCCACTCTCTCACTTTATCACAGCTTACCCTTCCCCCTCCCCATATCCTCAAGTCCATTCTCTAGTAGGTCTGTGTCTTTATTCCTGTCCTGCCCCCAGGCCCTTCACGACCCTTCTTTGTTTCTTAGATTCCATATATATGTGTTAGCATACAGTATTTGTCTTTCTCTTTCTGACTTACTTCACTCTGTATGACAGACTCTAGGTCCATCCACCTCATTACAAATAACTCCATTTCGTTTCTTTTTATGGCTGAGTAATATTCCATTGTATATATGTGCCCCATCTTCTTTATCCATTCATTCGATGATGGACACTTAGGTTGCTTCCATGTCCTGGCTATTGTAAATAGAGCTGCAATGAACATTTTGGTACATGAGGTGTTCTTTATTGATGGACCTCTCTGTTCCATAATTTTTACACTGTAAAAACAGGGCAGTAATGCTAACACCTACATCGTGAGGATTACATTCGTTAATGTGAGAGCTTGGAACCGAGTCTGGCTCATTGCAGCTCTAAAGAAGCAATCGCTGCTATTATTATTATTATTATTATCATCACCATTGCTATTGTTATAAGACTGTCCCCCAGTCTCCTGGGCAGCCCCTCTCGCACCACCTCTGCCCTGCCGGAGTCTCCATCCCTGAGGTCCTGCCTGTGTCTGCTCTCTGTCTTTTGTCCCCATTCCTCCTCCTCCTCTCTCCCCTTCCCTCCCTGTTATCCCGCTGCTCCCGCAGCCCTTGGCTGGCTAATAATACTACTGTCAATTCAGATTAGAGCCCGTTACGTTCCTTCATCTCAGCTTAACATTTTTGTGGTTTCCCAGCTCTACCTAAAGTGCTCCACGAGAGGCAAGGGCTGCCCAGCTGTAGGAGGCTTTGGGAGGAAGAATGCAGGTCTGTGAGTTCCCCAGGTGGGCTTTCCCGGATTCCTGCTGATCAGAGATGCGGCTGGAGTTGGCTGGGGTGGGGGGTAGGGCCCAGGAGGAGTGACCCCTCTGTGGGCTGCGCTCAGGACACCAAGGAACTGGATGTCTTAGAATCTTGGCCTCATTGCCCTGGGGTAGACTCCCAGCCCAGTGTCCCGTGACAGATTGAACCACACTGAGGACTGTCTTGGTCACTCAGTCTGAGAAGTGTCCCAGAGTTGTGAAATTCTGCACCTGGGAGGTTCCCAGCAAAACCACTGAGCCCGGCCCTCACTCTGGGGTCCAGCTCCTTCGGCCACTGGTGTGGCTTCTCTTCTCAGACCTTCTCAGACCGCACCACAGCCCGCCTTCCTCAGGCCCAAGCTCCGGGGATCTGACCGGCCACAGGGAACACTAGGGAGGCTCCCAGGAAGTGACAAAAGTGGGCGCAGAGGAATGGGAGGGAGCTGAGCACGAGGAGGAGGAGGAGACAAGCAACCACTCTGGTGAGTGCTTTCAGAGCCTGCAGTCTGGCCATGGCCCTTAATTCCCACAAACGCCCCCTGGGGTAGACACTCCTGTCACGGCTGTACAGGTGAGGAAACCGAGGCACAGAGACAGGAAGTGCCTGGCTCAAGGTCACACAGCTGGAAGGGGAAAAGCAGAATGGGAGCTCAGGTTGGTCGGTCTCCATTGCAGAGCATCTGACAAGGAGAGACAGAAGGAGGGCCCCCAGTGGAGTCAGGGGCTCTCTCTGGCTAGCCCCAGCCCCTAGCAGATCTGGGGGCAGAGCCCTGACCTTCCGTGTCTGGGTTGTCCCTGCCCTGTGACTCAGGTGTGACACGTTCACGATCACAGCTGGCTTTTGTGTAGGGCGTTCCCACTTACAGAGCATCTTCCACGGCTCTTCTTTCTTTGTTGACCCCGCCCCCCGCCCCCAACCGTAGTTCACAGGGTAGATAGAGATTTATCATCCCCTTTTGCAGATGAGGAAACCGAGGCTCAGAGAGGTGAAAACCACCTTGCCAAGGTCACAGGTGGAAGGTGACTGAACCAGAACTCAATCCAATGTGCAGAGTGGAGACACTGCCCTCTGATTTCCCCACCCTCTGCAGAGTTCCCAGCTGTGCTGCCCCAAGAGCTGAGAGGCTTCCCGTGGGTACCCGAGCAAGGGTGGGATCTCGTCTGGGGCCCTCAAAGCTTCTCCTGTCCCAGTCCATCAGTTCAGTCGGGAGGACATCAGCTTGCCTGTAGAGAACACCAGGGGGAAAACTGCCAGGAAATATCTCCCATTCCACTCATCCCAACAGCCTTCCCACTGGAAACGTCCTCACAGGTGGCCCCGTCTCATCCTGCCACCAGGTCCCAGCCCTTCTCTGTGCTCTGCTCCCGTGGGCCTGAGGATCACTCTCTGTAGGGGCTTCAGGGGCCCCAGAGCTTTCTTGGCTCTAAATGACATGGTCTCTGTTTTTAGTGAAGGTTAATTCTAGTCCTCAGAGTTTCTTGGTAGGTGGACATTTCACACCCCTGCTTGAAAACCTTGGCTGTTTATCTCCAGGCGAGCTCCTCAGCCCTCCCCCCGTCCTCCGGGTCCACGCCTCTGGGCCCTGCTTAAAGAGCCCACGCCCCATTCAGCCGAGCCACTTCACCTCTCCCTGAATGCGGCCCATTTTCCCACCTCTGTGCCTGTGCTATCCAGTCCTGCTGAGAATGACTCTCCTCCCTGTGTCCACCTGACTCAGTCCTGCTCAGCCTTAGAGACTCAATTATCAACTTCCAACGCTCCCCAGAGTGAATCACTCTCTCCTCTGAGCCCCCCACCCCATCAGACTGCTTTTTCTTTTCCATTTGCACCAGTCACCCTTCATTGTGGGCAACCGTGTGTCCACCTCTCCCTTTCTCTGCCCCGCTGGACTGTGAGCTTCGTGTCAACAGGGCCTGGCTCTCATCCGTCTCAATTCCTGGAAAAGTTCTTCCCCTTCTTCCTTCCTTCTTCTCTCCCTCTCTCTTCCCCTCTGTCCTTCGATGCAGGAAGAGAGATACAGTCTTGCAATGTGCCAAGCCAGGTGCTGGGGTTCAGAGGTGAACAAAAAGACACAGTCCTAGTAGTCGTGGAGTTTACAATTTAGTGGAGGCTGTAGATAGATAATCAAATACTCATACAATTAATCAAAAGATTGATTAGCACTGTGGTAAGTGGTCTGTTGAAGATGCATGCAGGGTTATATGGGCCAGGACTACCTGAGCTTTCTTAAGAAGCACCTGATGGTGAAGAGCAGGTTGCTACCTTCAAATCTTTCCTAGCACTCCAGCATCCTGTTGGTCTGACTCAGAACATCCGTGTGGCCAGTGTAGTTTCAGCTTGTGGTCCTTTATGAACCCCAGATCCTTTCTATTTATTCTTGCTCAGACTCATTCATTCCCCTCACCTGGCATTTCTAGGGGATCTACCAGCCCAGTCTAGACTAAGCCAGTGGGACAGTGTATGGGAAATGCTGGGAAGGCCAGGGCCTCTGACTTGGACTGGTCTTTACCTACACATCCTTTGTGGGATTTGTTCACCATGGGTAGAGGTGAGAACAGCATCAAGTTCGAAGTTGAGGCTAGAAGCCTGAAGAAATCAAACTGGAGAGGCTCTGGCTTCTAGAGGCTGGGAGAAGAGAAAGAAGCAAGGAACCTAATTCATTCTCCTGGGCAAGGGCATCTCCTCAGAGCCCAGTTGGCCAAACAGGACTGTGGATCCCTAGTGGAGCCAGAGAATGGACACCATGCTTCCGGGGTCTCCGTGGGGGCGGAGATGGCTTAGTGGACATCTTTGTCAAGACACACATAGTGAAGACTAGCACAGCTGGATTGGCACAGCTGGCTGCCTCAACACCACCTGCCTATAGTCCGTCAGCAACCCACTCCCCACTCGTGCCTTGGTTTGTCCTGGTGACTCCAGACCATGGTTCTCACCTACACCCATTCTTCATGGCCAGTGAATTGGCTCCGAAGATTTGCAGAATGCTCCAAATGATCATTATGCTTCTTAGGTGCAAACTTTTTATCATCCACACAAGCAACAAATGCTCATTGAACACCCATGGTGTTCAAAACACTGTTGGGTTCAGTGGCATAATGAAGTCACCCTGGCCTTGATTACTCTAAGCTAATAACCCCAGTTCCCTTAGCCTCAATACTTTATACTTTAGGTATAAAGAGGAGAATTAAAGATGTAGCCCCCATCCTCAAGGGACTTACAACCCCATGGGACTAACCACACGGCAGCTTGATTGCTGAGTCCCTTTACTTCTCTGGGCCTTGGGCTCCTGCTCTGTAATAACAAGGAGGGTCAGACTCCCTGACCCTGGGTCCTTGCCAGGCCTCATATAATTCCAATGTAGGTTCTACACTTAAGGTCACGGGTGATGTGCAGGAATCATTTAAGTCCCCCTACGACAGGTGCCAGGAAACCTACCAATTGGATAATTAGGCTTGGCCCGACCCCTCATCCCTTGAGGAAGCAGATGTGGACCTCAGCTGCACTCCCCGCAGGGGCGGAAGCGCCGGGCGCCGTGGGGGTCCCCTGGTGGAATGTGGCCATGGTGGGCGCTGGGACGGAGGGCTCGGCTGACAGATCTAAGGCTGCCGCCTGCCACCAGGTCTCCATAGGGCGGCCTCCCTCCTGTGGAATGACGAGCCCCGCTCCCCCCTACCTGGCGTTTAATCTTTAATGCAGCCCCAGCTGCCCTCGGGCAGGACCCATCAACCCACCCGCTCTGATAAAAGCGATAATTAGCTCTTTTTCAAGTTTTCACTTCTCCCCCACCTTCCACTCTGATGTGTGAGCATTGGGAGAATTCCAGCTAATGGGCCTGCCCTCAGCCAATTCTCGGGCCCATGCAGGCCGGAATGCGCGGGGTCATTAGCCGGGCCTCCCGGGCAGGGGCCTGCGCTCGGACGTGCTCGCCTCCCCGCTCTGGGGCGTCCCAGCCACCCGGGAGAGGGCCCGGCCTCGGCAGAACAGACTTGCCCAGACCTGCTGGATCCCACCTTCCTCAGCAGTAGCCCCTTTCTGTACCTCGACAGAGCCCAGTGGGAGGTAGCCTCAGGCTCCCACGAGGCCAGGCCGAGAGGACACGGGACCATCCGTCCCCAGGCATTGCCCTGCTTCCAGGGCAGGGAGCCCAGCCTGGGTTCAGCCGCCGGTCAGTGCGGAGGCTCCTGGCTGGGATCACCCCGGCCCCGCCCCATCAGTGGCTTATAATAACTAACTTGTGCACAGGGCCTGTCCCTTACGAAGTGCTTCCAGATCGCTCAGCTCAGAAGCAGCCACGGTCGAGGGCTTAGCCATGCAGGCTCAGGAGCTGCACCCCAGGAGCATGGGGCGATTCTGGCCAAGCTCCTTTTCTCTTCTCCAGCCAGCCCAGGTTAATGCCCACAGACTCGTTGGTCACCTAGTGCCAGAGGCTGACAGCACCTAGAGCCATGGGGCCTCCATCACTAATGCCACAGGGTCACCAGCACCCATATTGCCCAGGGCTACCAACATCTAGAGCCACCACCTCCTAGGGTCATAAACAGGGCCACCGATGCCTAGAATCAGAGGTTACCATTAGCCAGGGTCACCTTCACCTGGAAACCCAGGGCTAACTTTGGCTGGTGCTGTTGACACCTGGAGCCACTTAGACCCACAGGACACAGGCACCTGGAGCCCCAGAAGGGCTCACCCAGCGGAGGCCGTAAACTAGACCTTTAGAGTCATCATGTTGAGTCACCAATGTGTCGCCCATCCTTGGACACATACTGGACTGAGGAACTTTGTAGTAAGCTCCTCCTGGCACTTAGTGAATGGTTTTCCTCAGATAGGTTCTGGAAATATTTCCCTTTACTGACTCTGCTCGGCAATGAAATATCCCGGACACTCCTGGGCCACTTCTTCCACTGCCTGAACCGAAGTGCTCCTCAACTACTTGGGTCCTGGATTCTCACTGTGAACTTTCCAGAGGGAAAAAAGAGGTGGCATGTGTCACATAGGTGGATCCTGCACACCCAGTGTCCATCCCTGAGTGGGGCCAGTTCAGCGAGGGAGAGAGTGCACGACCCCCTAATGTGGTCCCCTCTTTTTCCAGAAAGTACTTTGGGGAGTAGGATCAAAGGACTTCCTGGAGGAGGCAGCATTAATGCCCCAGAGACAGAGCAGAACATTATCGGGGACTGCTCACTGGGACCAGGACCTCTCTAAATCATACCCTCTCCATCCCACCCACCCCAGGGCCAGCCTTTCTCCACACTTTCCAGCCCTGGACAGTGCTGTGACCTTGCTGAGACACCCCAGGGAAGATGTGGGAAAGGACTTTTCTCTTTCCACCTCCCCACCCTCCCCCAGCCAACAAATACACAGCTTCAAACTATCACAAAATGTACACAGAAAAAGTTTCAAGCTCTTAACTGAAATCTTAGTGATATTGATTTTAATGTACATTTTAATCCCACTCCTAGGCGTATATCCAGAGAAAACCATAATTCAAAAGGATGCATGCGCCCCAATGTTCATTGCATCACTATTCACAATAGCCAGGCCATGGAAACAACCTAAATGTCCATCAACAGAGGAATGGATAAAGAAGATGTGGTACATATGTACAATGAAATATTACTCAGCCATAAAAAAGAATGAAATAATGCCATTGCAGAGACATGGATGGACCTAGAGATTGTCATAGAGAGTGAAGTAAGTCAGAAAGAGAAAAACAAATAGCGTTTGTTTGTGGAACCTAGAAAAATGGTACAGGTGAACTTACTGGCAAAGCAAAAATAGAGACACAGATATAGAGAACAAACTTATGGTTCCCAAGGTGGGGGGAAAGAGAGGTGGGATGAACTGGGGGATTGTGCCTGACGTATACACATGACTATGTATAAAATAGGTAACTAATGAGACCCTACTGTATGGCACAGAAAGCTCTACTCAATGATCTGTGGTGACCTAAATGGGAAGGAAATCTAAAAAAAGAGTGAATATACGTATACGTAGAGCTGATTCACTTTGCTGTACGGCAGAAACTAACACAACGTTGTAAAGCAATTAGACTCCAATAAAAATTAATTTAAAAAAATAAAAAATAAAATTGTACATTTGAAATAATTCCCATGTGGTGCCTTGGCCTGCTATCCCAAGTGTTTCCACTGCCAAGTTCAAAGGTTCCCCAGGAAGTGGGGTACTCTGCTTCTCTCCTCCCACTCTGGCCATGGTCCGTGCCCATGGCTGTTCTCATGAAACCTGGCCTCATCTCTGTTCCACCAGGGCCTTCAGCCACCGCATGGTGTATGAGCAGAGCACAGGTGAGAACTGTGGGGAAAACAGGAGTGGGGGAAAGTTAGCGATTAGGGCAAGGAGGAAAGTAAGGAGGCAGGTGAAGTGGAGAGACAACCAAACAAAAATAAAAGTCATGCTGGGGGTTCTTGCCTTGTAGGACCTCAAAATTCAGGAGGCTCTAGGTAACCATATATCTCAACAGTAATAACAAGAGCACCTAGCATCCCTCACGCATTGTAACCCTCCTACACTGCTGGTGGGAACATAAAATGGTGCAGCTGCTTTGGAAAACACTCTGAATATTCCTCAAAATGTTAATCATAGGATTATCATATGACTCAGCAATTACACTCCTGGGTGTTTACGCAAGAGAACTGAAACATATGTCTATGCAGAAACTTATATAGCGATGTTCTTAGCAGCATTATTCATAAGAGTGGAAAGCTGGAAACAACTCCGAGTCCACCAACTGGCGAGTGGATGAATGAATGTGGTCATCAGGCCATCAAAAAAAGAAGTGCCAGGACTTCCCAGGTGGTGCAGTGGTAAAGAATCTGCCTGCCAATGCAGGGGACATGGGTTCAATCGCTAGTCCGGGAAGATCCCACGTGCTGTGGAGCAACTAAGCCCATGCGCCACAACTACTGAGCCTGCGCTCCGCAACAAGAGAAGCCACAATGAGAAGCCCACGCGCTGCAACGAAGAGTAACCTCCGCTCACCGCAACTAGAGAAGACCCCGCGTGCAGCAACAAAGACCCAACGCAGTCAAAAATAAATACATAAATAAACTTATTTTTTAAAAAAAGTACCAGTGCATACTATAACATGGTGAGCCTTGAAAATATCCTACTGAGTAGAAGAAACCAATCACAAAACACCACCTATTGAATGATTCTATTTATATGAGTGGATAGGACAGAAAAATCCATAGAGGCAGAAAATAGAGTAGTGGTTGCCTAGGACTAGGGAGAGGAGGGAATGGCAATGATTGCTAATGTACAACCTCAACTCCACCTTCTACTAGTTCAAGGACCTTGAACAAGTCCCTTGACCTTCATGAGACTCAGAGTTCTTGCCTGTAAAATGGGCACACTGATCTGTGTGTTCCACAGCACAATGCCTGGAGTGTGTAGGCATCATTATCATTACAGATGCTTCCTTCACACTGTCTTCCCATCATTTTCTATTTCTCAAGCCTCCTGGAGTGCAATCACCCTTAGAGGAGAAGAAGAAGCATTTATGAGAAAGTCTTCCACCTGCTTCTCTCTGTCAACTCACTCCTGCGTGATCAGCATCGCAGGGTGGGGAGACTATAGTTGTAGCTAATCTCCATCAGGCACTTTGGAAGGAGGTTTACATTTATTCTTTGTTGGTGTTGTTGTTTTTCATTTCATCCCAGAAAAGTGGCCTGGGCTGGAACATCATTAATTAATTCATTGTTGACCACTGTCTACAGGCCAAGCTCTGTGTTCCAGCATAGGGTTGGGACCAAGACAGTCCAGGGCCTGGCCCTCATAGGGCTTCTATTCTAGTGGTGGTGGGGGGGTAGATAATAATGAAGTAAATCTATGAAGAACATATTTTCTGATCAGCTATAATGCAGTTAAAGTAAATCAAACAAAGGTGGAAGGGACTTCCTTATCTAGGTGTTCAAGGAAGGTTTCTCTGAAAAGCTGGCTTCTGAGCTAAGATAGGAGGAGGGCATTTGATGTAGAGGGAACAAGCCTGGCACATTTAAAGAACAGCAAGAAGGCCAGGGTGTCTGTAGCTAAGGCAGCAAGTGGGAGTGAGCAAGGGGAGGTCCCGGGGTAGAGACATAGGTCCTGTTACACACAGCGAGCAAGTCTGCATCAGGGACTTGATTTTTGTATTTAGTGTGCTTGGCTGCCATGGGAAGGTTCTCTTAGACTTCCTGTGACAGGGAACCTAAAGGGAACAGTAGCATCCCAAGGACTATATCTAGCATGGTGTCTCTTTATGCTTATGGCAATGAGGTAAAGGTTGAGTCATTCACAACAAATCTTTGGGTTTTCTCTGCAATGTCCAGCTGCCATGCACTGTCTCTGGGCTGGATGGAGCAAAATATTTTACCACTGAGATTCCTTCTGATGCTTGCTACGGACGCAACTGGATAAGCAGCCTCCCTCCCTGAATGCTGTCCCATAAGCACCTACCTTCTGGATGGGCCACATAGAGCACATGAGGTTAGGTGTCGTTTTTCCTTTGATTTAGATCAAGTCCAATCTTTGGCTGTGAGTTGTTTATGAAGAAATGGAGGTTCAAAGATGCCGACTTGTGCAAACCTTGTCAGAAATGAATGGTGGTGTCTGTACAGGGGAGGGGGCAATGCACCAGAACAGGCATGTTCCTCATGTAGATGTAGGATTGAGAGTAATTCAGTGGACACCTAGATGGTGTGTGTGTGTGTGCGCGCGCATGTGCGCGTGTGTGTGTTGTAAGACTGAGATGGGGAGAAAGAACGCCATGGCAGGAAGTTTTCACATGGCCAAGTTTTAACAACAAACAAAGCAGTTTGTGGCCAAGCAGTCAGTCTAGAGGGAAAAACAAACAGATCAGGGGGCTGAGAAACACAGGGATGGGTTTCCCAAGCTGCTCATGGGGTGGGGGAAGAAACACAAAACGCTGGGATTTTTCTTCTGGTTACCAATAGGTACTATGAGTAGCCAGCTTCTCCTTCTTCTCGGTAAAGAGAACCCCAGTTCTGGTGGGATAGCCATCTTCCCTAAGGACGGGATCTCCACTTCAGGGGTAAACCCTGATTCACCTAAGCCTGGTGTGGTCATCCCTTTTCAGAGATTAACTTGAGTTTGGGCAGGTGATGAAATGCCAGCCAATGAGAGTTGAAGGCAATTTCTGCTGGGGTTTGTGGGAAAGGTCTCCTCTCTCTTAAAAAGGGATGCAAGAAGAAACTGTTCCTCTTGCACTTCAGTAGTTTACAGTATTGGCCTGCAGTACATGGTGTGTGGCAGCCACTTTGACACCATGAGGTGAGCTGGCAGGCACTTGGAGGGTAGGCAGGTGGAAAATTTTTTAAAAATCTAAGTTCTCAGTGACATCATTGGGTCCCTAAACTGACCAATCACAGAGCCTCCTTCCTCTGGCCCTCTTGCCATGTGAGATAAGTTTTCCTTGTTGTTTGAGCCATTTCAGGCAGGGCTCCCAGGTACTTCTATCCTAATCAATGTTGTCTTCCTCACTGGAAAACAATTTGAAAGTAAGGACCATGGCTTCCTCTCTTCTGGATCTCCAGCACCCAACGTGAAGCCTGGCTTATTGTGGGTGCTGAGCAGAGGGATGGATGGATAGACAGACAGATGGATAGAGCTCACCATCCCCCACAGCATCTTTGTTCTAGCATTTGCTCTTCTAGTTTGCATTTTATCCTTGATCAAGTTCAGAGGGCCCTAAAGAAGCATAAAGTCTCAAACTCAGGGGACCTGCATGAAGCCTCCACGTGAACACAGGCCTGAGCTGTGCCTGGGCCTGCCAGGAAAACCATGATCTTCCCAGCAAAGATCTCAGAAAGAGCCCCTTGCCCAAACCTGCCTTCCCCCTGGAGATAAGGCACTCATGTCTCCTTGGGGTTCCCCTCCCAGTGTGCAGAGAAGGAAATGCCCACCCCGATCACAAAGGAACCAGCTCTGGAATCCTGGAGCTGGTCTCCATGTGTCCCAAAGCTACTGTTGCTACATTGGATAAAGGGGAACCACAGTGGTTCTAGTGAGATGACCTTCTTAGATAGCCTGCATCCCAGCATCCAAAGGTCCCCTGTGGAGATGGTGCTTGGAATAACCCACCCCCAGCCAGAGTGGACAGCAGCAAGAAGACACAGTTTTCTCTTTCTGCTGAATCATGAGCTGATGATCCCTTTTGGACATGTTACACATGTATGAGAGAGCAAGCTCTGGTGCAGGGTGATATCTGTGGCTATGGGAGAGAAGGAAATCCATGGTCCTATCTAAGGATTGACCCATGACCTTGACCTCTTGGGCAATGAACACTGACAGCTAAGCCGTCACTCCCAACAGCCCATTTTGCATCTGGACAGTGGGGCCTTGCAGCCTGGGACAGCCCAGTGGAATGTCAAGTAGACGGCCAAGTCGACAACTGGTTGCTTCATCCCACAGCCCCGGGACTGTGCGTATGTGTGTGTGTGGCGAGTGGGGCATTGTGTGCCTGTGAGTGTGTGCCCAGCCCTGCAGACCAGGGTCCTCCAAGGGGCCTGCCCCAGTGTGAAGGAAATGACGAAGTGGCTAGGACATCTTTCCACAGCATCTGGGAGGAATGGGCAGGGCCGGATGTGGGCCACTGACCTTCTCCCTTCCTCCTAGAGGAAGCTCCTCCCGCAGCCACCTTTGTGCTGACCACTGGGAGGTCACCAGTGTGTCCCCTGCCTGACGGTCTCTTCCTGAGCCGAGAGAAGCAGCTTGTCTAGCCCAGCCCAGCCCCCACTCGCAAGAAAGCCAGCACAGGGAAGGAGCTGCAGGCCCTGGCTTCTGACCAGTGCTCATGGATGGGGTGGGAGGCAAGGACCAGTGACCAAGCCAAGGCGTTCACCCGGCCTCTTCTGGAGCTCAACTCCCTCCCCATCCTATAAGAAAATAGATTCAGGGTTAGAAGGGACTTCCCTGAACAGGACAGTATCTGCAAAAGGCCTGCACGGGGGGCCAGCAGATGGATGGTGAGCATCTCTGGGCAGGGAAGGTGGCCAATAACTTTCCTGTAGCTTGTATCATGTGCCCTTTAGAATTCTTACCTTATTTAAAGACCACAACAACCCTAGGAGGAAGGTGCCATCATTATGCCCATTTTACGAATGAGGAGACTGAGGCACAGAGAAGTTAAGCAACTGGCCTGAGATTGCTCAGCTAGTAATTGGCAGAGACCGGATTTGAACTCAGGCTGCAGAGTTATGCTCTAAACTGATATGCAGCCCTACTTCCCAAAGGTATAAGAATAAGAGCACTGCCTGAACACCACGTGTGTACTAGGCGCTATCACAGGGTCCTGCCTGGAGCCCACCACTTGGGAGCCCAGCATATAACTATGCCACAGTTACATTGAAGTTAGGGCAATTAGTGTGATTGGAGCTATATTATGAAGGTATCTAGGGAAATAGGAGAGCAGGAGACAGAAGGATGAATTCCACCTGATGGCAGCACCCACTATGTATTGTGCCAGGTACTTTCAAATACGTGATTTCATTGAATCCTTGCAAAAACCTCATAAGGAAAACTGAAGGTCAGAGTAGTCAAGTGACTTATTCAAAGACGCATAGCTGGCCACTGGCCCAGCCACATCTCTCTGATAGCAAGGCCAGATGTCTTTCCACTATACTAGGAGTATACTAGGAGCACACCAATTAAGGAAATGGAGCTCAGAGAATTCAAGTAGCATGACAAGGTCAAAGGGCAGCAAGGGGCTGAGTCAGGATTCAAACACAGGCCTTTCTGATGCCTCAGTGAGCAACTGCCAAGGCTTGGGGCTTTTGGCCCTGCTGTAGTCAGGACTGCAGTCCCCCGTCGGGGCTCCCTTGGGAGGGAAGGAGAGATGTGAAGTCCATGCTCTTGTCCTACC